>JAMAGY010000114.1:0-24203 GCA_023626415.1 Penicillium sp. S1701
TATGGCAATGTGGGCAGGGGCTGAAAACACACTAATCACTGAGATAGTGGTAATTTACCCTATATCAGGTTGACAATATATACTGATTGCCCTATCCCGTGGCCATTTAACTGGGTCACCGGAGTATGTCCTCCCGTAGATACTGCTCGCTAAAGGCCCCCATGACCCCGTCCCATTGCTAGACCAAATAAAGATCAAATCTTCCAATGAATTCCCGTCATGGAACCGAGAGGACAAGTGGATATTCATCCGATATGCTGTGGAGCTTTGACCTGTCAGAATCATCCACCAGTCAAACAAGCTAGTCCCTTATGTACCCCGCAGAAACCTTGGCAACAGCAACAGGGGGTAAACGAAGAACCAATTTGGCTCGGGTTCTCGCTTTAAAACCAACCGAGACTGGAAATTTGAACTGAGGAACAGAGCTGAAATTACCTCCTCCCAGACTATGGAATTTATTCTGAGCGGGATTTCGCTCCTACGCGTAGCCAAGATATCAATCAATTATCGTGTCTTAGAATTCGCTAGCCACTGGCCTTTGAAACAGCCACTCCCTCCACATGGAATTAAAGGATTCTTGGCAAGGTTCTTCAGCACTTTCCCCCCTGGACGTCTCAATTGTTTGCAGTGGGTTTGAAGGAACGTGGGATATGTCTGGTGCGGTCGGATATGCCGGCAATTAACCAGAGCCCTGTCGTAAGAGCATGTGCGAATCATTGCCGTGACGGATGAGGATACAACATATTTTAGAAAATCCAATTCGAGTTAAAATAATTCACCTGGATTGGTGGAACCCGATTCCAATGCAGAATCATCCCCGAACTGTATGCAGGAACGGAGCAGAACTAGCGATAAATCTCCACCGTTCAGAATGGAGGGTTTCAAGTGAAGCGTTGGCACTTGGTGAGAGTATATAAGGAAAGTGGTTGGAAAATGGTGCAGAGACAGTAGGGGCCGACGGATATCTGTTTATTCTATCAACTCATCCCATCTCAATGTTCTCTCCGGCTTGGGGTGTTGTCGCTTTGGGCCTGTGGGCCAAAGTAGCCAACGCTGCGTTTGGACTTACCACTAGCACCAGCTCCTATGTCGTTGACGCTGGATCCACCAATCCGCTGAAGTTTACCGTTTCTCGGACTAGTTGCGATATCACTTCGATCAGCTATTATGGGTCGGAATTGCAATACCAATCGACCGGTTCGCATATCGGATCGGGTTTGGGAACTGCGACAGTCACCGCGACACAGAGTGGTGAGCTCAACTCCTATCCCTATATCAACTGAAGAAGACTGACCATTTCAGGCGATTATATCAAGGTGACCTGCGAAACCGACACGCTTACTCACTATTATGTTGTGCACAGTGGTGATCCCATCATCTACATGGCCACTTACACTACTGCCGGTGGGTAATAGATCTACAGAAACGACCCAGAATAAGCCAGGCTAACTTTTGCAAGAACCTTCGATCGGCGAGTTGCGATACATCGCCCGACTCAACGCGGATCTGCTTCCGAATGAAGAACCCTTCGGTGACGTGTCAAACATTGCCGATGGAACTGCCATTGAAGGATCGGACGTGGTGAGTAAAGTGAACAAACTGGAAGTTAGCAACACTAAGAATTGATAGTATCTCGTCGATGGTGAAACCCGAAGCAAATTCTACTCAAGCGAGCGATTTATCGATGACCAACGACACTGTAAGCTCCCATATTCCTCACCCGAGAAGAAAATCTGACCAGAATCTAGGTGTTTCTGGTGACGCTCACCGAGTTTGCATGATCATTCCGCAATACGAGACATCGGCCGGTGGACCGTTCCATCGGTGAGTACAACACTGCTGATTATCGGAAATTTGACTAACCTCCTTAGTGATATCAACACCAATAACGTTGGCTCCTATACTGGCCTCTACTGGTACATGGTATGATTTATTCCAATCCATCAATCGAATCACCCACCCTAATCGATCTAGAACTCCGGCCATGTCCAAACTGAAAGCTACCGCCAAGGTCTTCACGGTCCATACATGATGTATTTCAGTCGCAGCGGTACCCCGAGCACAAACATCGACACCTCCTTCTTCGCCGACCTCGACATCACAGGTTACGTCGCTACATCCGGACGTGGCTATGTGTCTGGAACAGCCTCTGGCGCGGATTCCTCTTTCGACTGGGTCATCCACTGGTATAACGACGATGCTCAGTACTGGACCTACACCTCCTCCAGTGGATCGTTCACATCTCCTGCCATGAAGCCCGGTACATACACTATGGTGTACTACCAGGGAGAATATGCCGTCGCAACTTCATCAGTTACCGTGACTAAGGGCTCAACTACGTCGAAGAGTATCTCTGGATCAGTGAAAACCGGAACTACGATCTTCAAGATTGGAGATTGGGATGGACAGTAAGTTGACTCTCGATCTTGATGAAAGATACCAGTGCTAATGAGATAGACCAACCGGCTTCCTTAATGCTGCCAATCAGCTTCGCATGCACCCCTCGGACAGCCGCATGTCCTCGTGGAGTCCCGGCACCTTCACTGTTGGCACTTCCACAGCATCCCAGTTCCCGATGGCAATTTTCAAATCGGTAAACTCGCCAATCACTATCAAGTTCACTGCTACATCTTCCCAGACTGGTGCTGCTACCTTGAGAATCGGTACTACGCTGTCATTTGCAGGTGGTCGGCCGCAAGCCACCGTAAGAACAAGATTTCTTTTTTCATCTTGTGAGACGTACGACTTGCTAACCCACAATTAGATCAATAGCTATACTGGCAGCGCTCCATCTGCGCCTACTAACCTCAATTCTCGCGGTGTCACTCGGGGTGCATACCGCGGCCTCGGTGAGGTCTACGATGTGTCCATTCCCAGTGGCACTATCGTCGCCGGTACAAACACCGTAAGTGAAGCAATAAAGAAAGATCACTTTCGGCAGATACTAAAATCTTACAGATCACCATCTCGGTTATTTCCGGAAGCTCAGGGGATACCTATCTAAGCCCCAACTTCGTGAGTATCGAGTTCAAAATTTGCTGCATGTCAGGAAGCTAATTGCAATTTTATTAGGTTTTTGACTGCATTGAGTTGTTCCAGTGAGATTAAGTCCTAGACCGAAGAGCTCATATTCACCTGCCAAATTTCGGAAGTAATTGTTGCAGGCTGTTTGGGGTGCGCTAGGTAGCGAAATATGATTCGAGAAATTCTTCTTGTCCATCGTTGAATACCAACTGTAAACAAATATCCTTCTACATCATCCTCAATTGTTCAGAATATCCTTCACCAAATGCGCCAGGTCCTTTGGTCTAGTCGAAGTAGGGCAGTGACCAGCATCAATATTAAAAACGCCGACTTTGTTACCACTTTTCTCTTCGATGAGAGCGATTTTCTTCCGCTGAAAGTCAGGAGGAAGCAATACGTCATTTTCCGTGAATATCCAGAATGATGGGATGTCCAGATAGGCAGCATAGGTAAGCTTATCCTTGAAACTTTGCTGCGAATGATCGCTATGCTGTTTCGCAAATTCCAGCCCCTCCTCGAACGAAACATCGTTGTAAATGGCCTTAGCCGTGTCCTCATCACTTAAAAACATGTATCCATTCTAGTTATGCGAGAGTCAGTATCCTTTCGAGAGAAAAAAAAAAAAAAAACGAAAAGAAGAATCATCGAGCCACTTCCTTACATCAACAGGTCTCTGATCGAATCCGAAATCTTTAACCAAGTCCATAGCAGACTGACCCACTTCGGGGACAAGGGTGGTGACATTGATTATGCTGATAATACCCCCAGACTGTCCCTTCCTAATTCGATCTGACTTGAGTAGACCCTTGGCACTCTCGTTCGCAACAACGCCCCCATAGGAATGGGGCACAAGGACTATATCCTTGCCCTGGTCGGCAAGCTTTGCGATCACATCGTGAAAATGAGTGGCATCATCATACATCGATGGTGGGGGGTCTTTTCGGATTGTAGATTGCAACGATTCGACAATTGTTTCGAATCCGAGCGATCGGAGGTTTTCAGCGAAATTTTGGTAAATGGCTGGGGGCGAAAACGAGCCTGGAATGATCACGACAGTTGGTTGAGACATTTCGAGGTAGCAGCTGGAGAAATTTATTTCAAAATCGCTGAGATGGAGGAAATGATTGTTTCATCGCCGTCGACTGGCCATCTGATTCTTATATATATGGGGATTTGAACGATGCATAATGATGGCACGCTTTCCTGATTTCTCAGCATATTCCCACAATTTGTTGATCCTTCAAAGTAACCGAGACGGAGTCGCAAAGCTAGCCATTTCTGTTCGAAATGTCGCAGCGTTGGGGGCCATTTTGTTGCGCGATTCTAGTGGTCGGCATTTCTCTCCGATCGGGATGCCAATCGGTCTAATTAACCAGCCGAGATCAAAGTCGCCGGTAGGAAATGCATTTCAAAGCATTTTATTCAACAACTTATTAACACTGAAAAGAATTAGAAATGATTGGAAACGGGTGGACGTGATTGACAGTGTCTGGTAACAATTTTGGCACCACTCCAGAACCCCCCAAGGATTATCACAGATCAAGAACCCCTCTAGCAGTCCAGCTAGCTGCTGCGTAAGATATATAACCGTTTGATCATTTTGATACTGCTAACTATAAGTTGACCAATATAGTATCGACTCTCACGTGGCCCAGCCCTAATGACGTCTGCAGTAACAATCCCCATCGCACCTGCCTTAAATAATGCACCTTCCACTTTCTACAAAGAATAACACAATAATAGAAGATCCTTCGAAATGTAAACAATTCCTTTTGCATCACACGCTCACCCCTCTTCAAAAATTGAAAACCCAATTTTCTTAAATTTCTTTTGAAAAAGAAAAGAAAAAAGGCAAACGTTGGTATACTCTTCCTTGACTGGATTCTCTGGGTCATTGACTCACCAGGGGGTACTAGGCAAATTGCGATCCATTCGCTAGACCACTGAAATGGACCTCAAGGGCGCCGAACACCTCCTTGAAAGCACCGCAAGTCACCCATAATCTGAGTGGTGCCGGGAGATGAGACCTCCTACGGATCATGTTTGTTGTAATGGTCATTGTGGAGGAATTCGAGTGCACGCTCGGAGTGTGCCTGGTAAGTTGATTCTTTGGCTATAGCCTGTCTATCCTGATGTTGTCGATTTTGGCATCGGAATGGACTGCTTGCTACTCTTTGAAGAATCAGGTATAGCGCTGCTTCGAAAAACGCCGCCACCAGCTAACCCACAACCGGCCATTCACCCGGTCCACAGGGACATGGGCCTAAGGGATGTTACTCTCGAGTTTGTGGAGCAGCTAGATAACGAAGTCTACATCATACTGGACAAGACTCGAGCCGGAGTCTCCAAGCAAGTGGATCTAGTCGGCGATTAAACGCAGACGGCCTATCCAGATTACCTCACTGGTCCATCAAGACCACGGAGGAGGACGAGACTTTTACAGTCCCAGCCATGTCAATCATCGCGGCCCTGCCTTGTGTCCCTTCTGCACTTCCATTAAAGTGCCCAGCTACCCAATCGTCACCGTCACATCGCACTCGGAGACGCCCAAGACAAATGGTTCCCCCAAAAGAGCCTCCTCCGGCGAGGATGAAAACCCCGGTTCCTGAGCCGGCGGAGGGCGCGCAGTGGAACTCCGCGCTGTTTCAGCAGTATTTATGGTCACCCTGGTATGCACATATCGTTACCCGGCTATTGAGGGATGAGCAAGCTTCTTACGGTCTTGCTCAGGAATGCACTGAAAATCCTTTTGATCTCATCGACAAGCCGCCGAAATATGAGCAGATTGGCTCAGCAGCTACTGCTCCCAGTACAGACTCAAAAATGTGGTAAAAATGCTAGTTTTATGCATTCTTGGGATTGCAGTAGCTCATGCCGAAGGAAATATGAGGTGCGAGTTCGATCTGACGTCCTGGGCCGGAGGTCTGCATGGCCAGCGTAGCGGACAGATCAGTTGGGAGTGCTGTAAACACTGTCTCAAGACAGACAATGCTATGGAAGAATTACCTGGATCTCTCGCGATTTTGCTTTATGTTTCATTACACGCTGAAGTAATGTAAAATAGTTAAAATATTCTTCCTGTTCTCAGAGTCAAGAATAAAGGATTGGCTCAGGCAGAACATGTATCTCTTCCCCGAGGAATAAATCCTAAGAATATAAATCAGGGGTTCGTAGTCTCTTGAGTATCACATATAAAAGATATGCTGGGTACAATCTTACGGAGCTTTATTTGCAATCCTTGAAGGCGCGTGTCTAAGTTCACACATTTATCACTTTCACGGAATTTATGCGAATGCAAGACAAAAAGGAAACGCTTGATATGGTATTCGGTACACAAATATATCAACCATAAACTCCAAGGATGCAATGAGCCGCAAATTCTCGTGATAAGAGAAGTCGGCTAAATACGGATTAAGGCATCTCAACCGGTGAAGTCTGCTTCGCATTCGCGGGAGGATCTCCATCAAGCTCCTGGCGTGATTGATCATCTGCTGGGAGTTCGGTGCGGATCGGCGCAGGGTCATATAATTCACCCTTTGGTTTTTTGTCTCCTTCCAGCTCGGCGGGATTGTTATCGGCCACTGTATCTGGCTCATGCACAGCTGATACCCTAGCTTCCTCTTCTCCAGCGCCAGGCTCTCGCGTGCGACGATTTCGGCGACGTCGGCGAAGTAGAAACCAAATTATACCGGCGAGTATCAGCAAACCACAAACACCCCCAACAGCCCCACCGATTATTGCGCCTTTATTTGAACTTGATCCTGAGGATCCCGGGTCGGAGTCTTTGGAGAGGTTAGTTAGAATGGATATCATCTCTCAGCGATAGGGTGCTGTAATGGAACGTAATTTCACTTCGATGGGGTATATTTGACATACTTTGGCGGGTCGCCAGCTCCAATTTCAGCTTGGATTTGTTCTGGTTATAAAATGCTTGCGTGTCGCAACCGTAAGAGCCATTCGAGTTGTTATATGTTGTGTAAAAGCCGACCATGTTCGTATCGCAACAAATCCATCCATGTCCTTCAGATTGCCACAAATCCCAAGTTGAGTCGGCACAGGTCGCTTTTACCGCCTGCTTTGTCGTGTCGCATTGATAATTGTTTCCATAATGATCGATGTTCCGTGACCCGGGGCAGCAGGCGTGGTAATTACCCCAGGCGGCTGTGCCATTTTCTCCTTGTTTGCAGGAGCCGCTCCGGCGGATTGCGTACCCGTCGCGGATCATCGAGAAAGGCAGTAGAATTCAAGTAATTTTTACAGGTCGAAGGAAGACAGATATCGCGGGGAAAGAAAATAAATGATTTGTGGTTTTACGGGAGGGTAAAATATATGGCCCCCAACAAGGCAAGACGTGAGCTGAGAGACATTGCGGCGCAGTGAGGATAAAAATGGATTCGTATTATAAGCTTTTTGTTGCAGGGACCCTGATCAATGAGGCATCCACAGTAGACATAAATATTTACCATGACGTCGAAACACTAACCGAAAATGTAAGTGATGAGCGCTAATTTTATAGGGTGAAGTTGGTTTTCTCTACGCCATCACTGCAATAGTGTCTCTCGGGTCTCGGCCGGCCTCGTTGATACGGATACAAGCTCAAAGTAGAATCCAGACTTTAGCCCTACTATATCGCGTATAGATTTCTGATGGGATATTCGGACTTGGTATTCTCTATCACCATCTCAGGCCTCCAAACCCCACTTTGTCTCATCTGGTGGCGATCAACGTGGCACAGCCCTTGACCGCAGCACCAAGTCAATCAGATCGTTTCCTAATCGAGTAGATACTGAGGACTGTGCTCTTTCATTATGGGTCGGATTTCAAGACATAATTTTATTTGCCGGGGTTGACAGCCGGCACTCTAGTTAATTGTCCTAGTTTATATCCTAGTTTATATAGCCTACCACGATTGTTTAGCAATTTACAAATTAGCTAGCCCCTATGGCATGTTGTTGAGACAATAGGATAATTCAGCCATTGGTCCGCTAACTTCCAAGGTTGCTCTCAGACTATTGGTGGTAGTCGAAACCTGGTCTAGTACAGTCGCAATACTTGCTCAGGTTCAATTCCATTGGGCAGTCAGGGGCAGGAAACGGAAGAAAAATCTTGGTTTGAAATTGACTTGTTTGTCTCAAGATACATGAATGGCGTGTTCCCCTGGAATTCCCTCAATCTCTGCCAGAAGAGCAACTATCTTCATAGTTCTCTTAATCGATTTCATTGTCTTCTTCATACTGCAGCCGGCGCAACAGGTATTGAGGCTCATCCCCCCTCCTGGGGCTTTGGACGTAAAGGATGAGAGATAACCTGTGGGGAAATGTCGAGCATTGACATGTCGGACCGTATATCAATACCGTGAATTGAGCTCTCGTCCATGCAATCCCCAAACCCCAAGTTGCTTGTGGTTCGGTACGCAATCGTTGAATTTCGTGGGTGTCTTCACGGTTCTGGCGCTGTGCGGAATGTAGATTTTCGTTGAGGTTTGCGATCAATTCCCTCTCTAAGCGTAAGCGTATGATCTCCTCAAATTCATCTGCCATCGTGATTCGCCCTTGTACTGTTTCATCTAGACTTTCATTGAGACGGAGTATAACTAGAACCGAGAGAGCACAACTTGTTGTAATTGCGAGCGCCCCGGTCGCCCCCAAGACCAAAAAGTAAACCGAAAGTCTACCCCCACCCCCACCAAAAATGACATTGATCTCATTGTTGTTGTTGTTGTTGTTGATTTTCCAATTTAAGCCCCCCCCCCCCTTTTTTTCAGTCCAGAAGTTAGTTTATTTGCCAAATACCAATTCAAAACGGGAATGTCTCATGGCCTTGTAGATATTAGCCTCTCTTGGGTGATTTACTAACCCCCGGCACGGCCGGGGCAGTTGTTGCATAATCTGTTGTTGTTGCTGTCTCGGCGGCGTTGGATCCAACTGCATACATTGTTAGCTGATGCTTCAAAGAGTGACAAGAAGTCCATCCTGCTGCCAAAACCAACTTGTGCGTCATACTCCAGCCGAACAACAACGAAAGACTTCCGCAAGAGCGATGGTGATCAGCAAAATTAGGAGGGCGTCCTACCTCCCCGCACCAGCCAAGTGAATTCCCCTAGCGCGTTCCAAAGGCGCTCTGCATCCAACACGCGCTCGGCGCCTTGCAGGCGGGCGTTCAGGCGTTGCAGCATCGGTGGTTGCAGTATTGGTGAAATTTCTATAGCACTCTTGGTTAGTCAATAGCCCGGAGAATGCAAACAAGGTAGAGCATGCAAACTTGGTCTTTCAAAACAAAAATTGATCAAATTTGTTAGGTATGGGGTGAAAAGTTTCTGGTGAGAGAATTGCAAAAGAAGTTCTGTATTACTCGGGGGTTGTTTACATTTCTGTCTATGTTTATGTTTGTGTTGATGTTACAGCAAGTACACACACGAGGCAGGTGCGATGGCCATGCACCAGCGCGGCGTCAGATATGATAGTGGTGGCCCTAACAATATATCAGTTGATGCAGTAAGTAATAGTTACTATAATATTGACTGTCTATATAACAATCTTTCTAACTGGTCAAATAAACAAGTACAGAAAAAAATAGAATACCATGACAAAAGTGATAATCAATGAACATACACATACAAACACCAGATCTAACAACCTCTACCCCCTCCAATGCACCAACCTTCCCCCAACCCAAACAGCCTTAACATTCCGATCATCCCCACTCCAAACCCACTTCTGCACCAACTCCTCCCAAGACTCCGTCCCAAAAACATCCACATTCCCAACCGGACCACTCTGAACCAGACTCGTAACCGGTGCCCCATTCATATTAGCCGTACACTCCAACACCGGCACGCCCGGAGTCCTTACAGCACCAAGTTGAATCAACTGCGCATCCCAAATCATGCCAATCTCAAACCCCCCAATATCCTCCGCCATATTGACAACCGCTGCTCCGCCACGCGTGGCAAGGTACAAACTCTCCGTAACGGAAAGCTTTTCCCGCTCTTCGCCCGGCTTAGCGTGCGAGTCCGGGTGGGAGTCCATGTAATCTTTCGTGTGGCCGAGTAAGCGGGACGCGAGACAGGCTTGTCGAGCGGCTTCGAGGATGGAGGGGCTATATCCACCGCTCACGTCTGTGCCTAGGCCGACGGTGATTCCCTGATCGAGATAGTCTCGTACCGGAGCGATTCCGGATCCCAGGGAAGAGTTGGATGCGGGACAGTGGGAGATTTTGGCATCGCGCGATTTAATCAGTGTTCGCTCTTCCTTGGATAGGTGAACCGCGTGCGCGAGGATAGTCCGTGGCGTGAGCAGGTTATGCTGGTCGTATACCGCGGTATAACTATCTGCTTCGGGGAATAGTTCCTTCACCAGGCTGACTTCATTCTTGTTCTCAGACAGATGGGTCTGGATATGTAGCGGTGGGTTGTAACTAGAAGCCAACTGGCCCAGGGCAGTGAGAGAAGGGCGCGAGCAGGTTGGGGCAAAGCGCGGCGTGACGATCGGTTTCACCAGCACGCCCTTAGGATCTAAAGTGTGGATATAGTGAATTGTATCCTTAGTCGCGGTGAGTGAGTCCTCGGCTGAGAGATCTTTGTAGTAATCCGGACAGAATTCCGGGTTATCCATGCAGACCCGGCCGATGAACGCTCGCTGGCCGCGTGTTTGGCAAATTGCAGCGAGGGCGTTGGTGGCGGGTACATGAATGGTTGCGAAATAGGAGGCGCAGGTAGTGCCGTGTGAGAGGGTGCGTGATACAACCTGGTCGTAGATCTTTAAAGCTGATTCTGGAGCTTCGGTTGGCTTTTGAGATTGGCGTTCGCCTGGAATGGTTGGTTGCGTGCCGAACCCTGATTCCACAGGGAATGTGTATGTCTCTAACCAGTCTAATAGTGTGGAAGAGCCGAAAAGACCTGCATTTGGGTATTGCGGTGCATGGATGTGAGTATCTGCGTTGCATATGTTAGAAGATATCCCAAATTGCAGCGATGATGAGAGAGCACTAGCTCTGCGCTGCACTTACCGATGAATCCAGGGAAGAAAAACTCATTATTCTCCTCGCGTGCATGGACAATCTTGACTTTGGTAGCACCACCAAGGTTGCCAGTTGTTTTCCCATCAGCATCAACCCAGCCATACCGATTCATAAAGGCCTTGAATCCCTCATCATCTGCAGCTTTCCAATCGAAGCCCTTGATCCGACCGGTCTCGGCAGAAACCCACAGAACACCACGAGTGCGCTGCAGCTCAGGCTTGGCGGGTGGTGAGTCTGCCTCTGGCTCTGGCAGTCGGGAGAGCTGTATAAATGTGCCCCGATACACAGTAAACTCGTAGTCTCGCCTCATATTGTATATTTGATCTCTCTTCGAATAGACCAGACGCGATGCAATGGGTATCAACCAACAATAAGACAAAGTCTAGAGACACTCCTCTCCGGAAACAGGCAAAGCAAACAGAGAAAATCTATAATCGCAAGCGGGGGTGCCTTGATATATGGCTCATCTAAGGGTCAATGCTGGTGAAGGTGGCGGGTAGAGTCGGTAGATAGTGACATGCAGACTGCAGGACAGCGTCGCAGTGTTCCGAGTCTGGGGTACAGCTAGTACAGCTATCAAGGTTATTCCTTCTCGATTCGATCTTTCTCTCCGCAGCGCCCTTGCATCTAAGCCTTCGAGCAAACGTTTCAGAGTTGTGTTCGTGGAGGATCATCAGGGCAGAGTTGGTGGCGGGGATCGGCAGTGGCCGAGGTTGGTAACATATCATTACATGATAAACATTTATTACGACTTATCTGTTCGGTCGAGGTGGGGTAAAATGGTACTGTATTGTAATATCAGCGCTGATAAGCGGGGGAAAATCATCGCTCGCCCGCCTGGGAATATCACCCCAACATTTCCTCGCTTTTTGCATGGCAAATTCTTTAGATTAGGTATATTTTGATGGGGAATCTCGGAATTTCATCCGATCAAAATCTAATCCTTATCTATGCCACTTCTCTTGGGAATCATAGTAAAATATCACATTTGATGAAGATGTAATTCCACCAATGATCGTACATAGTAGGCTGGAACCAAATAAGCTTAATTCGGATATTTAACAACAGTCTAATGGCCTCTGATTGTATACCCATGGATCTTTCGGTTCTCACATATATTACTACCTACACAAATCTGAATCTGCTAGTTTACTAGGTTGTTCCGACCTCGGGAGTCTGGCCTGATAGACCATTTTCAACCTGAAATCACCGCAGTGACATATATATTCAATCTAGTCATGGACAACTGCAACACCAGCTTCAACCAAATTGCACTTTGCCATCGCGATTCTTTCTGCGCCCCACTGCCAACACGTTAGCATGGGAAATGGGTAGTAGTTAGATCTAAGTGTACCTACTCCAGGGCTCCTGTGTCCATTCCATCATGAGTATTCCACTCTACACAATACGAATTTTAGACAAAACCCTTCGATATGGCAACAAACCACGAATTTGCTTTTACCACTCCGAGAACTCTTCAATGGGTTTCAAATCAGGTGAGTGTGGTGGGGGGTAGTGTAATGAATTATTCAGCTAATGAAGCTTCTAAGTTATATCTGGAGTTTTCATCGTTGCTTAGGTTCCAGATCGTGAGTAGAAAAATAAAGTGATGTGTTCTAACTACTATTTTTGGCCCACGCTCTTTTTGTGCAGGAGGGTGCTTCGAAATACGGATCATTGATATTCCGACATATTTGAGCACGTCATGTTACGATGGTCTGGAAACCAGGGCTCGGAGGAGGGATGGAGGAGGGGGGATATTGGAAGTTTCAGACAAAAGAAAGAGGATCGGCCGGTAATGCACACGCGTCGACGTGTTTGGGGAACCCTTGAGCCCGGGCACCCGCTGGGCGCCGGGAATCCGCTGCTAGCAATCCCATTGGATACTTGGGAAACGGGACTACCGCGACAGAATCAGAATACGGAAGGGACTTACCCCGCAGCATTTCATTGGGGACAGTTCGCCATTAGCTCACCGCTGATTTATACCGCCATTTTATAATCAAGCGTGGTGTTTAGCTTTGATAAGAACACAGCTTATTCATTAGAAACACTCGGAGTATGACTTTCAAGAGAAGCTCTGAATCATCTTATTTTAGTAGTAAACTAGTCGAGTGTATAGAGGATAGTTTCATGCTGCAACGATCTTAGTATTCTGATTAGTTGATGTCTACTTATTTCTTTAAGTCCAGGGCCAACCCAGAGCTAGGTAATAGTTTGATGTACTCTCTCTTTAGTAATAGTGAAATCTTAAATTTGATAAATAATAACCTGCTATATGAATTATAAAGCCCATCTTATCTTTTATTAAAAATGTTGAATGAAGCTGTAAGATGTATAGGCTCAAGTTTTCTGTTGGCTATACGAACTGTCCCCTATCGACTGACCGCTGTAGGGGGACCTTGATGCCTGAGGCCTTGAGTTTCTAAGCCACAGGTCAGTAGGCGGTATCTGTGGCGAGTGTGCATACTGGGGCTCAGTCATTGCCAAGCTGTCTGACACGTCGGTCGGACCCTAAAGTATAGACAAAACCAATTTCTAGATACCTGAAAAATTTGGCCATTTCCGTCCGTCTTCTCGTCATTATTTATTTCACCCCCCCCGACCTGCGATCGTATTCTTCATTTAACCTCTTTCTGCACGACAAAAGATATTCTTATGTTTTTAATAACTCGTTGCATCCTGTCCACAACCAAAAACTCCCAACCACAAGTCCTCACTTAATCGGATTCCCATTATGCAACAATCAGATCTAGAATTTCATACTAGCGACCCAAAAAACTGGCCCAAGGATCTTGAACCATTCACTACATCTAGCAACTATTGCTCGTGTCTCCATTCAAGTGATCAGCCTTTCTCTTGGAACATGAATAACCAAATTACACCAGCGTCTGCGAATCACCAAGACCATTTCGAAAGATTGCTTCAACCATCCATCGAATGGGGTCATTCTACGTCCAACAAAACCTATGCTACACCGTTTGCCGACACTGCCTATGAGAATTCTCAGGCAAGAACCGACCTTTGTGGTACCACTATGTATGAATCTATTGGAGAAAGTATACAAAATCCAGCTCTTCTTTCTGATCAGAGGAAAGACCACAATATACATCACAGCTCCCAGTAAGTGTTGTCTTCAAAGTGTCTGACAAGACATAAATAACAAAATTAAGGTACCATCCCAAGGCCTTGAAATGCTGTTGGGAGGGATGCACAAATCGTGACGGATTCTCTAACGAAGCGGTCTTGATCCGGCACATCAAATCAATGCATATCTCCCCTGACCGATTTAAGTGCTCTTATCGAAACTGCAAAAAGACATTTGGGCGGAAGGACAAACTTCGAGCACACGTGAAACTGGTTCACCTGTAATAGGATCCATATCCCTAAATCGCCAGATTTATATATGAGTCTTGACTTGAGCGCAACACGGTTAGTGGCATGGTGAAAATCAAAGCTGTACGGGGAATATTGCGGCGTAATTGAAGCCTTCTAGTATTAATTTCTTTCTATTTGAGAGGCAGGGACGCGAGGTAGATCACAGTCAGCCCCACATCGCCATGTGAATTTAATTCTATGCCTTGAAATTGACAGGTCGAATGTTCACTAGACTGCATCTGGTTTACAGCTAGTGCAGTGCCTAGTAACAAGTTTGACACCACTCTAGAATCCCCAAAGATTATTCTAGATGAAGCAACCTAGTAGGAAACCAGATAGCTACTTGGTAAAATACACAAGGATCTGATCGGTCGTCATACTACCTCAAATTGAATGTATCCTAGTTCTGGGGATAAGCAACAGTTGTTATGAATAAAGATCGACCTCAAACTACTTTCCAGCCACTGTACCTTGCAATATGGGGTTCAAAATCAAAAAGAATGCGTATGTATAACAGTGAATCTGTATTTCCAGTTGGCTGTATTTTTAACCCCACGGGGAATTGACTAGATCGACAAGGCTAGACTCGGAATCTGACCCCAGACTTGAACTTGAGCTGTTAGGAACTGAATGACCGACTCCATATAGTTTGCGGGGCCCCGCACTTAGTTATGAGCCGTATCCAACTGTTGAATGGTGAAGAGTCTAATACGTCGATCTTGGTAATCGGGATGCTGCAGGCCATTTAAATTTACTCTACAGGTTATTCGAGTTTATAGGGCATGCACAAATCAAGTCGAAACCAATTAAATCTATTTACAAACTTGAAGTTGACCAAGCCACCCAAGAAGAAAAGCAGCAAGGCCAACGGAAGCTATTTGAATGTTGAAATAGTCCTTACTTTTAAAACAAGTCATGATCATGAAACAAGCAAAAGGAAATGTTGAATGTATACATCGAAAGAAAAAAGAAGACCACATCTAGCTCTAGAACTCAATCTAACGAGTCTAGGCACGGATCACGCAAGAGACAAAATGCAAGGCCAAAACCATCAATCACACAACATGGGTATCATATCTATTCAGAGTCCTCGACCGGGCCGCAGGTGCAGAAAAGGTTCTGGTCACCGAAAGCTGTAGGAATTAAGTTAGCAAATGCTCGATAAGGTTCATTAGGGGATATGAGGGAAAGCTTACCATCATCAACACGGGTGACGCTAGGCCAGAACTTCTTCTCCAGCAACCAGGGCAGAGGGTAAGCAGCCGTCTCACGGGTGTAGGAACGGTTCCACTCGGTGGAAAGCAGATCGCGCTGGGTGTGAGGAGAGTTCTTCAGAACGTTCTCCTCGCGCGGCTGCTTGCCAGCCTCGACGTCGGCAATTTCCTGGCGGATGGAGATCAGGGCATCGCAGAAACGGTCCAGCTCGGCCTTGTTCTCTGACTCGGTGGGCTCGATCATCAGAGTGTTCGAAACAGGCCAGGACATGGTGGGGGCGTGGAAACCGTAGTCTTGCAGACGCTTGGCGACGTCGATGGCCTCGATACCGGCGGTCTCCTTGAAGCCGCGCAGGTCGAGGATGAACTCGTGAGCGCAACGGCCGTTCTCGTTGGTGTACAGGATAGGGTAGTGAGGCTTGAGGCGGGCGAGGATGTAGTTGGCGTTGAGCAGGGTGATCTTGGTAGCGTGGGTCAGGCCACGGTCTCCCATCATGTTGATGTAGTTGAAGGTGATGGGCAGGATGCTGGCACTTCCCCAGGGAGCAGCGGAGATCGGGGGAGAAGAGGTCTCGCCACGCTTGGACTGGAGGTATTCGTTGATAGGGTGGGAAGGCAGGAATGGGCGAAGGTGCTCGGCCACACCAATGGGGCCAACACCAGGACCACCACCACCGTGGGGAATACAGAAGGTCTTGTGCAGGTTGAGGTGGCACACATCGGCACCGATCTCACCGGGAGAGCAGAGACCAATCTGGGCGTTCATGTTGGCACCGTCCATGTAGACCTGACCACCGTGCTCGTGGACCAGACGGATAGCCTCCTTGGCACCGGGCTCGTAGACACCGAAAGTGCTGGGGTAGGTGATCATAAAAGCAGCCAAGTCATCCTTGTGCTTCTCACACTTGGCCTTGAGATCAGCCAGGTCCAGGTTACCGGTCTTGGTGTCACACTTGATGGTGACAACACGCATACCAGCCATGGCGGCGGAGGCGGGGTTGGTACCGTGGGCAGAGACGGGAATCAGGCAGACGTTACGCTTGCCATCGCCGCTGGCCTCCTGGAACTTCTTGATAACACGCAGACCGGCGAACTCACCCTGGGCACCAGAGTTAGGCTGGACAGTGACCTCGGCCATACCGGTGATATCAGCAAGCTGTTGCTCGAGATCATCGATCATCTGAATGTAGCCCTTGGCCTTGTCGGCGGGCATGAAGGGGTGGATCTGAGAGAACTCAGGCCAGGAGACGGGGATCATCTCGGTGGTAGCGTTGAGCTTCATAGTGCAAGATCCCAGGGGAATCATGGAGTGGGCCAGAGAGAGATCCTTGGATTCGAGGTGCTTGATGTAGCGGAGCATCTCGGTCTCGGAGTGGTGGGTGTTGAAGACAGGGTGGGTCATGAAGGAGCTAGTACGCTCCAGAGCGGCTGGCAGAGGAGTGACAGAGAGGGTTCCATCGACCTCAACGGGGGAAGCCTTCTTGTAGGCAGCGAAGACGTCCAAGATGCTCTTGACCTCATCACGACCGACAGTCTCGTCAAGGGAGACACCGACACGGCTGTCACCGAAGCGGCGGAGGTAGATGTTCTTCTCGCGAGCGGCGGCGATAACATCTTCAGCCTCGAAGGCGTTCTCAAGCTCAATGGTCAGAGTGTCGAAGACAGCCTCACCCTCAGTGTTGGAGCGGACAGGGACATTGTAGCCGAGGCCGACCAGCTTTTCGCGGAGGAGAGCAGTCATGGAAACGATACGCTGGGCAATAGACTTCAGGCCGACGGGACCGTGGTAGACGGCGTACATAGCGGTCATGTTGGCGAGCAGAGCCTGGGCAGTGCAAATGTTGCTAGTAGCCTTCTCACGACGAATGTGCTGTTCACGAGTCTGCAGAGCCAGGCGCAGAGCACGGTTGCCAGAGCGGTCCTTAGAGACACCAACAACGCGGCCAGGGACCTTACGCTTGTACTTGTCGGCACAAGCGAAGAAAGCGGCGTGGGGACCACCGAAGCCCATGGGGACACCCAATCGCTGGGCGTTACCGAAAGCAATATCAGCACCGAACTCGCCGGGAGCCTTGAGAACGGTCAGAGCCAGCAGATCAGTGGCCACACTGAAGGTACCACCCTGGCTGTGAATGGAGTCACTGAGAGACTGGAAATCGTAAACACCACCCTCAGTGTCGGGGTACTGAGCCAGAACACCAATCAGGTGGTCGCCCTGCTCCTTGACCAGTTTGAAGTTGTCGGCCATCACATCACCAATAACCAGGTTGATTCCGAATCCCTCGGCACGAGATTGCATAACGGCGATGGTTTGGGGGTGGCACAGGTGGGAGACAACGAAGGACTTCTCGGCCTTCTTCTGCTTGGAGACGGGCATGGTAGCGAAGGACATGGTCATGGCCTCGGCGGCGGCGGTAGCCTCGTCGAGAACGGAGGCATTGGCGAAGGGCAGACCGGTCAGATCGGCGGACAGAGTCTGGAAGTTAAGGAGGGACTCCAGACGACCCTGACTGATCTCGGGCTGGTAGGGAGTGTAGCTGGTGTACCAGGCGGGGTTCTCCAGGACATTGCGGAGGACAACAGGAGGGACAATGGTACCGTAGTAGCCAGTTCCAATGTAAGTCTTGCCGGAGATATCAATGTTCTTGCGGTAGGTGTCCAACAGCTTCAGCATATCAGTCTCACCAAGGCCACCCTGGACCGCAGAGCGGTACAGGTTAATGTCGGCATTGGGCTCGGTGACCTTCAGGTTCTTCTTAGACAGAATGTCCTCGGGAAGGACCTGCTTGACAAACTCGTCCAGAGAAGCCGCGGGAGGGTCCAGGACAGCCAGCATTTCAGAGGCGGCATCGGGAGAGGGGCCAATGTGTCGGCGGGGGAAAGTATCGAGGGGTTGGAAGACATCCGGGGGGTGAGGGTCGCCATGAGCATTGACGGAGCTAGTATATACTCCGCGGCGAGCGGCAGGAGCCTCCTGCTTGGTGTGCACGCCACGAAGGCCATTGAAGGGCGACACAGTGACAGAGCGAAGAGCCACCGGTGAGGGACCAGCTCGCACACGCGTGCGCAGAGCGAGCTGGCGGCCGCCACGCAGGGCAAACAAGGATGCCGCCATAGTGAGCTACCGAGGAGTGACGTAGAGAGGGTGGGGAGAAGACACCTCGACACACGACACCAGTAGATACAGAGAGGAGAGGATAAAGGAGGAGGAGTAGAAGAAAGAAAGAGAACCGGGATCAGGAAATAATATTTATTATCCGCATCGGACTCATTTTTCCCGGTGGTTCAGGGCCGTAGGAAGCGTGAACCCTATAGTGGCCGACCGACGGGCAACGGCAACGGGAAACTGCGATAACGGACGACGGGAGTGGATCCGAGGTCCAGCGGTGTCCTATCGTACCAATGGTGATGCTCTGCAGGGGGGATGTGGGTCAAGATCCATTGGAAGAGGGCGGTGGCACTCGGCGGGGGTGGAGGAGGAAGAGTGGAAGTTGAGGTTTTCCGAGGGAAAGGCGGACAGAGTCAGGTGATCAGATAGCATGTGCAGCTACAGTGGGACACCTTCGAGCATTAACTATTGACTACCTTACACTTATTGCAATGCACTACACCAATTGATATCACATGGATCATTATCATCATCATTATCAACATAAGTGCCTGCAGCTACACTAGGGTACATCAGATACGCCAGATCAGATCGTATAGCGGAAACTGGGCTCGCCCTCGATCTCGCGTTCGCCCTTCTCCGCCTGCCGGTTGCAGTACCAGAACCACACACTGAGACAAATCACCACCACAATGATCATAATGTTGCATCTGGACCGTCCGGTGATATCAGTACTGATCAAGGGGATCTGGGAGTGTGTCTTGAAAGAGTGAAACTTACGCGATAGCCGCATACATGCCCGGCCGGTATTCCGGCGCATCCTGGTCGCGAAACACCAAGCTACTCGCAATGCCACCAATTCCACCGAATCCAACCAGTGTGGCACTACTGAATGCACGAGTCCATTGTCCGCGTACATTGTTGGCCTGGTACGCCATGCAAGATGGGATATTGGCATTTGCCCCGGCAACCGTGAAGAACACCCCCGCGTACCGCGTCGCGTTCCCCTTGGCAAACCCCATCATGGGAAGCCCGATGATGCACAAAAGGCAATTGCCGATGAGAATGGGCCCACGGACGTGGTATTTATCACCAATCCACGCCGTGGTATACATGACCATACCAGCGAAGACATACGGCGGTGCGACGAGGCATTGCGCCCGGCCAACGTCGAACTTCATGCCTTCCATCAGGATGATGGGGAGGAAGTAGGCGATCGCGTAGGTGACTGTAGTGAGACAGCTGCAGGTTGTCAGTCGTCAGCAGAGATGTTCCATCTGATCATGCCCTCCGTAGAATTAGGCTTACAAGAAGATCAGAGCAAACCCCCAAATCTTAGGATCAAGCCCCGGTTTGAGAAACTTCTTCAGTGAGAACGCCTCCAAATTGCCATCCTTACGATCATTATTGATGCGTCGGACAACCCAGTCGCTCTCTTTCTTGTTGAGAAATTTCCAGGACTTGGAGGCCCGATCGGGGAAGTCGACTAGGAAGAGGAAGCAAAGCATGCCAATGAAGCCGGTGATCTTTCCCCGCCCCGTCAGCAAAAAGGACCAGGCAGGAATGGAATGGACTGGCATGTCAACTTACCACACCCTCCAGGATGAAAATCCACCGCCATCCGCTCAGTCCATGAGTACCGGACAATTGCATCAGACCGTATGCCAGAATACCGGCCAGGGCTGATGCGACGCAACCGATGAGATAAAAGATTGAGAATCGCTTTTGCACGTCATCTAGATTGCAAGAGTTAGCGGGCTTTTTGGCAGCAGTTAGATCAGCAGTACGATCTAACTCACATCTCGTATACCAGCAAGAAAGCAGGTAGACACAACCAGGGAAATAACCTGCTTCCAAAACTCCCAGTAGAACGCGCAGCCCAACCAGCTGGCCCCAATCCTTAACAAAGCCAGTTCCCTGAAAATATCAGTATGACTATTTGTTTGAAGGGGTGTTGAACGCAGCGTACAATCATGATAACCGCCCAACTCATAACAATTGTCCCGAGGAATATGGTCGGACCAATTTTGCGAATAAGAACCGTCATGGGTGGTTGGAAGAGGACATAAGGCACGAAAAACATGAGAACCACAATTGACTATTGTTTTAAGCTCATTAGCGATTATCACGGCTTTCGCTATGGACGAAGGAAACTCACATAGCGATTGCCGACATCGAGGTGCAATTCTTTCTTCAATCTATGCGGGTTGTCAGCTTACAACAATATGAGACCACAGAAGTATAACTATTTGCCTCCAGAGGGCTGATCTCACCCCGCAATAGCAGCAGCACTCAAATTAGTCCGATCCATCAACGAAATACAATACGCCAACCCAGTCATAGTCACCAGTCGCAAATCAATGCGTCTGATGATACTACGCTGCTCCTCCTCTGTGAAATCATCTTCTTCCACGCTGCTCGGTGTTTTCTGTGCAATGTCCTCGATTCGATCGTCGCAGATGATCTTCTCATCGGGTTGAGAGCCCATTGTAGCTTTTATCCAAGCTGACTCGGTATATCCTAGGGGTAGATGGGGTACTGAGAACCTTGAAAGGTACTTTGAAAGGGAACTCGAAGAGAGTCACAATAGTACGACAAAAAGAACAAAGCCTTTTCAGGGATCCGATCATGCTTTTATCATCCCTGACCCCGGCCCCAAGACGAGGACAGGTTCGTGCGGAGTCACCCTGCAGACTCCCCCATGGGGCTAGGAATCTAGAGTTTCTTTCAGTCGGGCAGGAGACCTGATTGAGTTTCACACCTAAACATGGAAGGGAACTAGCGCAACCGCTATAGGCCAGTATCTTTGCTGCACTACTGTACTTCTAGTGTTGCTTCGAAACTCTGCCAGAACGGGGCGAAATGAATTACTGCCCAGACGCCGAGCCTTGAATGGCCAGGGTTTATTTTTTACTTTTCATCTATCTTAAACTAAAAGGAACAAGAATAGCCGACGGGATGGAAGAATGCCTCGGTCGTTCTGACTGATGCATACAACGAAAGAGACAGAAAGTGGTCCGCGAGATTCCGTTGGAGGGGGGCAACCCCACACTCCGTGGGCTGGAACGAGTCAACGTGTCGTACGGAGAAAGGGAACCGCTGTGGCGGTTGATAGATGATGATCTGGGGAATTTCTGGGGCAATTCTGATGCGGTTGAATGCGGGGGAAGCTGCTTGGCGGCTTGGATCTTCCTTGGCAATGGCTCGGCAGTGTGACCAACCAGGCTGGAGGGGGAATTAGGGTAGTGGCATGACTTACTAGGCTTGAGTGGGACCTGGAAACGGATACTAGTCTACTATCTATTTGTCTTTCTCTATTTGAATCTGTTTGCTTTTCTTTATTGCGGACTTCGCCTGTTGTCGTCCAAAACGAATGATGTATTTGCGCAAATACTCATGAGACTCAGTTGCTTCGGACCAATGCTTGGTTGTTTATGTTTACACACGGGTGATACAGGGTCGGAAATACATCCCCGAGAACAGTGAGAAGTTTTGTCGTTATCCTCACTTTGCCACTGGGCTTTGACACGCAATTGCAATCTAGCCCCCGCCTCTAGTTTCACGATAGGTCTGAACCACCTTCCCGATATACTCCGTAGCCATCGATACTTTTATTCTAAATAGTGGAATCTCGGATGAGCTACCTATGTGGGTGGTCATGCGCAACTTAAACTTCAGCTATGAGTTCTATACGAAAGACTATCGCGTGCCCCTCGGCTCTTCATTTTCTGCCAGATGAATCGTACAAGGTGAGACAACTCGGTTTCTCCGGATACCTTTCAAACCGAAAGGTTATACTCGGCTACGCTTGGCATCCACATATCGTGGGGTAAATGCGTCGCGTAAGTATCACTTGTATCTGTTCTATTTCATGCAGCGTGACCTCACCACTCAACAAGCAAGATCTAGCCATGTGGGTTCCTGCACGCATATAGCCGATTAGGATAGACCAATCGAAGAGGCCCAAGGTGCTTTGACGACTGTTTGAATATCTAGGCATCCAGATAAGAAGACTCAGCTGGTCAGGCCCCACGTGGAGAAACTGTCCGGGGTAGCGGGGAAAAGGGGGCGTTGATGCTCCGGGGTTGCTGATCTTTGTTTCATCGCCTGGATGACCTTGGACTATCCAGTTATTTTATCATTCTGATCTGCCTGATCTCAAGGAATGGGCTTTTGTGTTTGGATTGCATGTCGCAGTCTTGCGGTTCATTTAAATCAGTATTTTCTGTGTATGGCCCTTCAACAACACAAGAAATCCTAAGGTATTGAATATTGTGTGATTGAAAATGTCGGGATGGCCTTGCAGTGAATATTACATTGTCCAGTCCACCACACAATCACTTTTATCCAAGTTAGCTGGTTGTTGCTAGATTTTCCCAGTGCCACACCAGCCACCACCCATTGATTTCAAGTGGAATATTATGGCTCAGCACCAGGTAAACCCCCTTTCTCGTATTTTGAAATGAAATTGAATCAGTGTGCCTCACATCATTTGTCTGCTCCTATTGGTTGACGTATCATCTGCTGCCTTAACACACTAAAAACAAACGAGTCTTCTAGCGGGCACATTTTGAGGCATACCCCAAATTCCTTTGCCCCTCACCGGAAATTCTTTTTTGTCTGAAGCCCCTAGGAACCTGCTGTGTGGCCCAGTAACAGGTTTGAAATCACTCTAGAGTCTCCGAACATTATTATAGATGAAGCAACCCCGTAGAAAACAAGTTAGCCACCTAGTAATATATAGGATGATTCGATCGGATTTGATCCTACTTCAAATTTGATGGATCCTAATTCTGGGGATAAGCAAGAATCAGTCATGAATAAATAGCGGTGTCAGACTTCTTTCTAGCCACTGTAGGAATGTCCAATTCACCTGGCAATCACATTTATGCAGTTAGTTGGTAATCGCCGTTGCTTCGTTGAAAGTTTACAATGCCGCATCTGCCATCACTTGGTAATATCGCGTGAAGACATTACCAGGAGACAGCTCAGTGTAGGCTCCTGTCACATACTCAGCTGTAAGCACAGAAATTATGGCTCAGCACCATTGAGCCCCTCAATTGACGTCATGAATTTTTTCAATCGAATCCATGGACCTCAGACCACAACTCTGCTTCTATTGGCCGGGTATTACCTTTTGCGCCCAACGGCCCGTTGACATCATAAGCAAATGAGTACTCTATCTCGTGACGTAGGTAGACATCACTACGCATAGCGAGCGGAATTTAAGCTAGTTTCACAATTCTTGCATACACCCAATGCCTCTTCTCACCACCATAACGTCGATGGATATTCTTTCAAGTTTTAAGCAGACGTCACTCGGGCTCAGCGCTTGAAGCCTTGAGGGATTATTCCCCGCGTATGTCTGTCTACTTCGTATATATATATATATTGTAGTGGGGAAATAGGTGATGGGTAGGTAGAAGCCTGATATCTGAGGCTCCTACCAGTTAGATAGC
>JAMAGY010000115.1:0-23930 GCA_023626415.1 Penicillium sp. S1701
TGCTTGACTGTCCGAAAAGATGACCAACTTTGCCGCACAGTTTTGGTCTCTTTTGTATTGTTTTTGATATTGATCGAAAGCCATTTCGATGCCGTTGAGTTCTGCCACGTACACAGACGAATCTGATGTGTCCCCGAGGTGTCGGTGGAGATACACATGGGGAGACCGCTGGATGAATGCGGCCGCAGAACCAACCTGCCCTTGATACCCACTTCCATCTGTGAAGCAGATCTCCGCTGGAGGTCTCTCGGAGATCTGATATTCACGCATGTGCGGCTCCAAAAGCTTCTCAATGTCCCAATTAAGCACCTCACGATGCACTGCATCGTGCGAGGCACGCGCTGCCTCCGCGTCCTCAATTTTGCAGGTCACACGAGGCTCCCAGGGCTTCAAGATAAAGGCCTTACGAGATTCCCATTGGCCCGAGGGCGGCGTGAGAGCCTGTAAGACCTCACCCTTCTTCCATCTGAAAGCTTCCAGGGGGCACCACCCCCCTAGCCGACGTTGATGAGGCCTTCGTTGGTATTTGAGAGTTTCTGGTTGGGCCTATTCAGGCCCAGTTTTGATGCGAATTGCTGCTTCCTCAATATATTATTGCATTTGAAGCCTCATCGGCTGGATGTACAGCTCAACATCCATCAGGGCACCGCTCACGCCCTTGAAAGCCCCGCTGATGAGGATTGTGGCCCTCTTCTGCACTCGGGCAAAGGCCTGAACGACCTTATTCCTCTCTGTAGCCGGCAGGGTGCCTGCTGCAGGGCAATACCATGCGGAGAGGCCGTATAGGAGTTGTGGTATCACGACTGCCTGATACACCTTTCGCATGGCCAGCAGAGATACTCCCCACGTGGATCCAGTGATGCCCCGAAGGGCTTCGAGACTGCTGTTAGCCTTGGAGATTGCATATTGGCGGTGCTTGGTAAAAGTGAGGTCTTTGTCGAGCCAGATTCCGAGATATTTGGCGTGTTGAGAGGGTTGAATAAGTTGGTTTGATATTTGAACTGGCATCTGGTCGTCGCCCTGAGGGTGGCAGGCGTTGAAGTCGTATAAATCGACGTCCTCAGGGACACTGGTGCTGTTGTTGATATTGGCGTTGATCTCATTGTCGTTTGGATTGGTGAAGTGGAGAAGCTCGAACTTGTCGGGTGCAAACCTGGCTGCATGAGTTTCGGCCCAGCGGTTCGCCTTTTTGAGAGCCTTGTCGAGAAGTTGCACATTTGTATAATATGATTCTGATATAGCCACAATTGCAGTGTCATCTACCCATCCAAAGCCTTCTGTGGTGCCCTCACCCCTTCTCATACAGCACGCTTGCAGGAGAGGCGTGTTGAAGAGGAGAAAGAGGATTGGTGATAGCGGAGAGCCCTGTGGGATACTGGTGGGCGTCGGAAAGGCCTCGCTGAGATATCCTGGCAATCTGATGCGTGTGTATCGGCCAGTGAGAAAGGACTCGATCCACGGTGCCAGTTGGCGAAGGCCCAGCTTCCTGATATTGCTGAGTAGGCGGGCGTGTGACACATTGTCGTACGCACCGGCAATATCCAGAAGAATCATGGACACCTTGCGGCCATAGCCCCATGCCCTTCGTATACGATCCTGCAAAAGCTGCATGACGTGCTCGATAGAGATACCTTTCCGGCCCCCAAGGTGGGTATTGGGGAGCAATTGATGCTCCTCCACTGCCCACGCAATGCGTGCTGTGACTACCGCTTCCATGAGCTTAGCCAGGGTGTTGATGAGAGCTACCGGCCGGTAAGACTTAGGGATGCGGTAGTCACGTGAGCCGCCCTTCCGCAACGTCACAGTAATTGAGCCCTGAAAGCAGCGAGGGTTGTATCCCATTCGCATACACGAATCGAAGATCCTGGTAACGACAGCAATAAAAGTATCACTGAGAGCTGCCAGTACCTTCCACACGCGGTTAGGGAGCTCATCCTCGCCCGGCGCTTTATCAGGCGGAATCCGCTTGATGGCATCAAAAACTTCTTGCCGGGTGATGCCTGGGGACTGGATATCAGGGCGGCAGCGTTCTGAGCCGATATCACTGAGGTCGGCCTCCGGAGGCCTTGGAAAGAAGGCCTGCCGGAGCAGGGCCACTTTGGCCTCATTGGATTCAGCAAAGCCGCCATCCGGACCCTTCAGCGGAGGTATGACGGAGCTCGTTGAGGCTTGCCCTCGCATCCGTGCCCATTTGGAGAGCATCCAGAGGCCACTGGGGCCCTCGCTGGTGGTTCTCATCCATCGGCGGAACGAATTGGATAGCGACTTCTTGATGATTCGACCTTTTTGATTACGTACAGCGGCATACACTTGGTGGCGTTCTTGATAGTCCTCCTCGTTTTCAGCGTGCTTCAGCTCCCGAAAGAGCCTTCGGCACGTCTTAATGGCTTCAGTGCATTGCTCGTTCCAGCCCTCTCTGGCGTACGCTGATGGGCGTGCTCGCGGTACAGTGGCCTGCGTGGCCTGCTGTATCACGCGGAGAAGGTGTTCTGTTGCAGTCTCAATTTGGTGATGTGTATTGAGGAGAGGGGACCAGCTTTCCAGGTTCAAATTGACGTATTCAGCAAATTTAGTCTCATCCATGGCCTTCCAATTGCGGCGTGGCAGCGGGTCCTCAACTTGCGGAGTCTCAATATCCAGAAGGGTGTGAATCGGCAGGTGATCTGAATCAGCGTGTACGCTCTCATCTGTGCTGCAGTATATCACACGATCCGCCATATTGGCCGAAGCCAACACCAGATTGATAGTACTGGCTGAATTGCCGCCTCTGCGGGTGATAGCGCCCTCAGGGAGGCAGCTATCGAGCGCTACCGTCTCCATGAGGTCGAGAAGGTCCTCTGAGGCAGCACTAGGCTCTGCATCTCCGCCTCCCCAGTACGGGTGGTGAAGGTTGAAGTCTCCCAGGACTAGCTAACTGGCCAATGTCTGAGGCTGATCAGGCAGAATAGCGGGTAATAGGTGTTGTGCTGATCTGGTGCTGCGGTCGTTATATAAATTGATGATATGGAGATCACCAATTCGAAGCTCTTGGCAATCGGGAGAATGGGCAGTGTACGTCCAATTGGCTAGCTTTTTGGACACGAAGAAGCACACTCTCGCTCGTTGGCCAGCAGCAATTTCTGGAATCAGCAGCTCATGCGTGTGCTTTGCAGGGTGGTGGGTATCATCTTTGAATGGGTTCTTCCACGGTTCTTGGATGGCAATAATATCAGCTTCCAAAACCGCTGGATCACGGAGAAACTGAGCCATCACGATATCTTTAGATCTGCCAACGTTGTATTGATATATCGACAGAGCCTTCCACGTTGTATTCCTGATTGTGTGTTGAGTTGATGTCGTATTAATCATTGGGTAGTAGTGCGGGTCTTCCTGGTTCTGGTTGATGGCGGAGCGTCGTTCTGGTCGTCCTGCTCTAGGTTTGGGCCGTCTTGTTCGTCGTCGACTCTGTCTTGAAGAACAATTGCGGTGTCCTGGCTTCTCGTGACCCTGGGCGTCGGCGGCGACGGCAATTGCAGCTGGTAACGGCCAATTGAAGACACTCGCTTTCTCTTCTTCCTTGCTGGCTCTCCGGGCACTGACGAGGCCTGTCGCGGTGATGATGGGCGGTAAGATGCGTCTCGGTATCGGTCATCAGCATCGGCTTCTGATGAGGCTCGATTAGCGGCTTCGGCGATCATGGTGGTTGTGGTGGCTCTGGTGAGGCGTTGTTCACTGCTGTTAGTGGTGCTAGTGGCCTGGCTGCTGCTATTACTGCTTTTAAGACGCTTCTTTGCAAGTGCAGCTCTTGCCCTTGCAGTTTTTGCCCGTGCAACATCACGGGCATCCTGACCTGCACGGAAGACAGAGACCCTGGTGTCCCCAATCACTTCCTGATGCAGGCCATTCTCCCTTTCATTGAACGGGATGAGAGCTGAATCAGACGCCGGAGCTTCCTGTGATGACACTTCTGGAGAAGACACAGGAGCCACCTGCTGAGACGTCTGATCAGCAGTCTCACCCTGTTCTTCGGCAACAGATAGAGTATCAACCTCCATCTCGTCCTTAGTTACCCACTCAGCTGCTTCCTGAGCTTGTAGCACCTTCTTCTGGCCTCTGGACGACGCTGTTGTCGACCTTTGAGACCTCTTCTCCTTCTTTTCATTCTTCCGAGCACGCTGGCTGCCGGCCTTCCCGGTGATCTGAATATCTGACGCAGTGCGTGTCGGTTCGGTGGTTTGAGAGTTAGATTGCTCCCCGTTACTGGAGCGTGCGGCGGCAGATGTGGAAGTGCTACCTTCCTCACTGCTAGACACCTGCGGGGTGCCCTATGAGCTCGGCTGAGATGGTGGTATTAATACTGAGGGGTCATTGATACTGTATTCAGCGGGGACTCTGTGATAGAGCCCACGCTGCCTGGACAGCATCTGGCTCCTCTCAACCGCCGCCATCCTCGCCTCGCATTCAGGGGACCACGCAGGGTGAGTGTCACCACAATTGGCACACTTGGTGGCGCCTACCAGGCGTGTAGGGCAGTCTCGAGATTGATGCTCTGCTGCACAGTAGACGCAGGTCGTTGCTTTGGCACAGGAGGTTCCTATGTGACTATATTCCTGACAGTTGAAGCACTGACGCACACGGATCGACCTGTCATACAGGACGGCCTGAAAGTGGTTCGAATCCCAGAGCACGCCGTGCTGAATGGCTAAATTAGAGGCCTGCGGAGTTGTAAACTCCAGAATGAATGACGCGAGCGATATGCCTTCCCTAGGCAGTTTGAGCCAGCCAATCTTCGCAATTCGAGCATCCGGACCCCACAGATTGTTCTGCAACACAAGAGCTTCACCCTTCTGCTTTGAGGCCTTCTTGAGATGCTCAATCGTCGGCTTGTCCACCAAGGACCGCCATGGCGTGCCGTGGACGATGACCCCCTATGTTGGAAGGTGAACAAATGCCGACTTGCCTATCCGGGACACCCAGGCATCACGATGTGCTCTTATAACCTCTGCCTCCTTCGCATCACGCATCGTCAGTCGGATATCTCCAGATCGGAGCTGGCGGGCAGCCAGTACTGCCACACCTGGCAAGAGGAGGAATGCTCTTCGACCTGGCGGCTCGTGCCCGTATCTTGTTGATCTCTTGGACCATATCGGCTGACGTTTTGCGGCGATACTCTGCCACTAGCTCGCGGTCGTTGAGGCACACGATAACCTCACGGTCACGTGCACCTACCACCGGTGCGGCAGAGCTAGTAGATCCAGGAGGCGAGAGGTGGTGAGCCGGCGGCGCAGCGTTGGCGGCCACTTTTGATGCCCATGTGCCAGTGCCTATGCGTGTCGGAGGCGCCAAGGCGGTTTTGACGTCTTCAACGATCTCACGGCGAAGGTCCTCGCGCAGAGAGCGCAGCTCGTGCTGCCAATCGTAGAGGGGGAGGCGTATCAGATCGTTGGTGAGCATCCGAACGGTTTCGAGCATATCCCTCACCTTCTCGGTCTTGATAGTCGCTTTCTGGCTGCTATTGAGTTCGTTTAATAGCTCCGTGGCGGTGCGATTGACGTTCTGGACGCGTTCACGGTTGCTTGGCAAAGTTTTCATCGCGGTCGAACTGCCGCCAAGAGGACGACGAGACGCCTTTTCCACGCGCGGCACCGGCATATTGAGATACAGGGTATGAAACCTATATCACAATATAGCGCGTGGAGTTAGATGAAACTTGCACTAATTTATGAAGCCTGAAATGGCCTGGTTCCTGAGATATAACAAAAATTCGATTTGCGCTTGGGGAGTTGTTTTTCCCTATTGGACTTCTTACATCTGTTTGCTTGCACCGCTAGGATTGCACGGTCCTTCTCAAAGCCTGAACCGATAACACGAATGGGGACTAGGTAATGTAACAAATAGCTATTCGAGGGGCATTAACAAGAGTATTTGGACAGATAAACATGTGTAGAAACTTCATTGAAGCTGTATGGCTTTTCTCTCCATCAAACTTTTCTTAATTCTGTGTCATTTCAATGATCAGCGGGCTTGTCTCAAAAAGATTTCCGACCTGATGAAGAGCTTAGAGAAGCGGATGGAATCTGAAGAATTTTCCATCCACATATTTCAGTTATATAGACGCAGATAGTCCCTTAGACTAAAAGTGTTTCCCCCTAATCCTGCAGGTTCTCACCAAAACTGATGTTTTGGATTCAAAGGCCTCCGAATTGACTCCGATACGTAAAAGACCAACGTGTATGAAGTTTTGTGCACGAATAAAAAAGGATGCAACAAAACCTTACGTTCCCCTCAAGTCTGAGGAGCCAAATTAGTGATCAAGGTCCCTGGCAAATACTAAAAGCCATCAAGTTAAGGCACTTGTCCGGACTACTTATGAAGTCCACGCAAACAAACAGTCTATCCCAAGGTACCGGGTGCAGTCTGGTAGACTGCAAGGTCGGTGAGAGGCTTAACTATGGGCAGAATTGGACCCACTCGACCAGACTACACACTACTTTCTTGACCAGACTGCAAGCACTTTTTATCGTACGATCAGGCTCAAATTTTAGTATGTTTTAAATTCAGCTTATAGAATCTATTAGAGCGCCTGTATAAGTAAATCCTAAATAGCTTCTTTATAGAATTATTTTTGATAGGATATAATTAGGAAGGCCTATTTTTAGTCTGTCAGGCCTATACTTAACAGATTTTAAGTGTTATCTCTAAATATATTGTTACGCGCTGGCTACTGGTCACTCGGTTAGTGGTATTCACTAGTAATATGTACCTGATTCTATATGCGTAGAATCACGAATTGCTGAGACGCGGCTGGGGACAGCGTTGTCTAAGTATCACTAGGCAATCCTTAAGTATCGACTCGCAACTATACTGTTGCTATACGAAGCCTTATACATATTCGGGTCCTATTGAGTAACTTTGAAGGATGTGCCAGAAAGGGGTGCTAAGTAGGTCAGTCCGAAGAGCTCTCCTACTTCTAGGATGTTTGTCATAAGAGTATACTATAGAAGTAGAATCTAAAAGGTATTCTATAGTAACTTAATAAGATTAATCGCGAAGAACTAAATATATATACAGATACAAACAGTCTTGCATATCTAGTTCTCTATAGTGTGGTATATTAGAAGGTATATCTGGTGGTACACTAGATCGGACCCTTCTATCTTCCTACTAGTATACCCGCTAGTATATCCTGGTATCACGTGAGTTCTTACTGTTACCCTGCACTTTCGGCGTAATGTTGGTGCTGGTAGAATGAACGCTTATGCAGGCGTTCGCACTAACCGTCACGTTGTCAAATGCGGTATAGGATATGACGGTTCGTAGGAGGCCGCTTTCCACTCCTCTTGTCCCCCCTACTTGAACCCCTGTAGGTTGGTTGGCTCTCGGTGGCCCTTCTGTATAGGATTTTATTAATTTTAAGCTCTGAGTAAACTATTACTGGTAAATATCTTATAGTATATATAAGCCGATTTCTTCTCTATTGTCTTTCTGATTTATTTATGAACCGTTTATACGATAAGAGCTAATTTTTTGAGAGAAGTGAATACCCACTTAAGGGCCTTGACTAATAGCTATCTTCTCCAGCGACCGCATTAGAAACTGATACGCTGTGACGCAAATCTTTGTTCGACGATACACATTTATATATTCTGACCTCCATAGATCAGCAGTCTCCTTCAACGATAATAACTTACCGATCCAACTCTGAACTAGCTCTATATAATATAATATGATAATCTAGCTCCTCAAAAGGGAAAAGAGCATGAATTGCAAGTGATGAAAGTGAACACTGTTTCAATTCAGGCTACCAAATAAAAACTGCTGTTGGACAAGTAACCCCCATCCCGGTGACATGAAATGCCCTGTGTGGTGAATCGCCCACCAGGTACCTGCACATTCGAGCACCGTCACTGCCAATCTACAAATTGAATATCGCCTTAGAAGAGCAGAATTAATGATCATTTGATTCCTTATTTGATCTCCCCTTTTAAACATAAATTACAAATGTTAAAGTGGCAAATTACAGGACAACAAGCGGGACTAGAAAAACCTGCTGTTTACTACTATGACGCCAAGATCACCCACAAAAAAGTCTGAGATGGATAGGAAAGACAATATTGCATCCTTTCGCCTACCTAGCCATCTATATTAGTTTCTATATTATTATAATTATGTGACCTGAGAATATGCCAATTTTGGTGGAATTCTTGGTAGGAGAAAGGTACATAAAACAAAAGTACTGATAAGGTAAATACACGGGAAGAGAACAGTCACGTAATTTGATGTATGAAAAATACTAGCGTCCCTAAACGGAAGGAAAAGCCGCCCCATAACCATGTCCGCAAGTAGTAAATGGCCTGCTTGAAGGAAACATAACTCTAGCGACCGCATCAAACTATGAGGCTCTACAATGCCACAGGAAAAGTCACCAAACATAGATATTATATCGCCATGTATGCTGTCTTTGCACTATATGCTATGGATACAGGTCTGGGATTATGATGAAGCCTTTCCACGTTTCCCGTGTTGATCCAGGAAATCTAAAGAATACTGAGATAAGTGGCCGTTTGGGAATGTTCACATCCAAACACCTCTACATGTCATTTAAGTGCCTGTCGATTCATTATTTTTGTATCTTCGTAATTCCCTTGGCCCTCGAGAACTCCCCTAAGGTTACTGACACTGGTGAACGTGTCAGGATGCTCGCGTCCAAGCATCTTCTCTCGTGCTTCTAACACCCGTCGATATGTCGATATATTGCTCCTGTCTTGTCATATCTCCCTATGCGGAAGAGCACTAAACCAAGATTAGTGACACTGGTGAGTGTGTTAGGATGCTCGGGCGTAAATACTTTCTCTTGCGCTTCTAACGCCCGTCGATGTATTGCTTCTGCCTGTTTGTATTTCTTTTGCTAGGAAAGGACTAAACCGAGATTATTGACACTGGCGAGTGTGGAGGGATGATCGCGTCTAAGCATCTTCTCTCGTGCTTCTAATGACTGTCGATGTATTGTTTCTGTCTCTTTATATTTCCTTTGTCTGGAAAGCCCTATGCTAAGGTGACTGACACTGGTGAGCGTATCGGGGTGCTTGTATCTAAGCACTTTCTCTCGTGTGTCTAGTGCCTATCTATATATAGCTTTAGTCTTCTCATAAATTTCTTGAAGATCTAGAAACTATCTTTAATTAGATAAGAGAGTGATAGTACTTAATCGATCTTTATTATCTATATTATATATAGACTTTAGCATGCTTTTAACATACGGAAGGAGCGTTCGACATTGCGCCTAGCTTTTATATTTGCTGTCTGAAATATTCGCACTATAATCTCTTGTGACTTAGCCTGCCAGCTGTGGATCTGCTAGTGTATATCTAGCTATACCCGGACTGATATTTATACTAGGTGGTGTATGTTAAACAACTGTTTGTTTATTCTAGTCGGACCAGAGAATAGTTAAGTAGTGGTGCTATGTATTAAAGTTGAGGATATCTTAATCGGAGTTATGTGTCAACTCTGGTGATATCCGTATTGGCTCGTACTAGTCATGGCTTATCGAGGGTCCGAATGGTCGATTGATTGAGTCTGTCCGTCTAAAAGAGTGTCTATCCCACGATCCTGTTGAATAGGTGATCGTGGTGAGCTATGTGATCTATCAACCTACACTGCATGTTACGATACAGTTCTTTCCGACATGGCCCGATTTACCATACAAATACTATGGCAATGTGGGCAGGGGCTGAAAACTGTCGGTATCAGTGGAGAATTGGTATTGTAAGGGATTGTTAGATTATATCTTTGTAACTTAGCCAAGAGTCTTAGTCATGCTCGGGCTCATACAAATTTGTGTATGAGCGAGCATAACCAATACAGACAACAAGGTATCATCGATGCGTCCATGTGATTGGGTTAAACAAGAGGTTTCCACAGTTATGAGCCCGGCTTGCTAAGTGAATGAGAGCCTGTTCAGTCGAATTTGAGGCTATTCACGCTGTCTATCTGTTGAATTGACCCCGTCGGTTAATTACCCCTGAGAGTGAACCGCTCTGACCTGTATCTGCACTGTAAGCAGTACAGTCTGATATCACTATGGAATCTGTTATCTCCGCTACGCAGAGCGTCAAGCTGCGAACGTCGGCCGATTAGATCGATTAGATACGTGCTATCCGCGATATCGCCGAAACCGATCGGGTATGGAAGTTCATCGATCCCAATACCCCTGAGAGTACCCTACCGATACCGAGAGAGTGTCCTGAACCACCGTCTCCTAAGGCAAACGCAACCGCGATCAATCTGTATAAGATAAACTATCAGCGATAGGATTGAGAGAAGAGAGGACTGGCCAATATCAAGAGAGTGATTATAGCAACTATTAAACCAGTAGTTAGGGACCAGCTATATAATAAACCTACTGTTCATAGACGTCTAGTGATGTTGAGAGATCGATACTCTGACTCTAGAAATCTTAACGAGGAATATTGTTAAGACTATATATATAATACAGTGTATCCCCCGCGGAAAGGTGAGGATATAAAAGCATTTATATGTTATTAGGAGAGGATGAGAGATCGGATGATTGCTATTAGTAAGACTCAAATACAGTTTAATAAGGACTTCCTTTTAGCAGTGAAGTATTTGGCACTAATATAGCACACGTAATAGCTTTGACCTATCATAATTAAGAGTACTAAGATAGATAATAGTGTGCTAGTAAATGATTTCCTAGCTTACTACCGCGAGCACTATAGTAATACACCTGCGCCAGCGCCACTAACCAACCTGCGAGATAATCCAGCACCAAGATCAGCGTTCTTAACTCTCTAGAGTAATGATAAGGCCTCACCTGATTTGGTAAGTGTGTCAAAACAAAGTAATCAGAGAAAGCGATTATTAAAGGACGTACTAATAGCTGAATGCTAGTATCCGTGTGGTAAGAGAGACCATAAACTATAGGAATATCCTTATATTAATAAAAGGAAGAGATTAGCCAATTAGAGCGCCGATTTAAGAACTCAGGAAAGAATCACCTAAATACTCAAGGATTATCCTGATTAGAAGAGATTTATTAATAAGGAGATTAGGCTAGTTAATCAGCATAATTTAGCTGAAAAACAGAGTACTGCCTTAGGAACTTAGTTAATGACGACACTAGCACTGAATTATCTTAATTAAAGACCGTATCTGAGAGATAAATAGGTATTTAATACGGCAACGCATTGTTATATTTGTGTAGACCGAGATCTGTTTATTAATTATATCTCTGATAAATCAGTCGTTAAAACTGGTGATAGTATTACTTATATCTTAGGATATAGAACGGCAGTAATACACTGTGTCGATCCTAGAACAGGTAGCCGGAACAGTGTTAAACTATATAATATCTGTTATTCACCGACATTCTAAGCTAACCTAGTCTCGTATAGTTATATAAAGAAACATGGCTGTTAGTGAGATAAGGTTAATAACTGTATAAGAGACCTAAGAGATATTCTATTTATATGTGTTATCTGGAATAAGAATACAAAACTATAGCTGTTTGATAAGCTACAGAGTAGTATATATAACTAACTAGCTAGTGAAGCTGTGAGCTCAGAGAGAGAGTATACTGTTGAGTATGCTATAGCAGCGCGGAAGTCGACTGCACTAAGGATCTCTGAGGCATCGTCAGATGTGTGGCACCGCAGGTTAGGGCATATATATCTGAGCACTATCAAGAAAACGGCTAAGATAGTAGAGAGAGTTAAGATTAAGGATCCTGAATCAGCTAGTATAAATAAGTCCCCGTGTCAGGTGTGTAGTCTGTCAGATACACTATATCAGATATCATAGAGACCGGCAGATCGTACATTTAGTAGGTTTAGCTAACTGTATTATAACCTAATCGAAATACTAAAGAAATTGTATAATAGCTACCGATATATCACACATTTCTATATGTCAGGTATTTAATTTCACTAGATATATACGCATACGCGTAAATCGGAGTGTCAAAACAGTATATGGGTGTTTCTGTATCTCGCTATCTGTTTATTGAAGATATCACTTATTAGAATATACTCAGATAATAAACGATCAGTGACAACTAATACTAAATAAAAGCTTGAAGGAATGGGCTTTGTGGTGATCTATACTGTAGTTTATAGTGCTGAGATGAATGGCCCCGGTAAACACTCAGAGGGTGTTATCGTTCAGAAGGCGAGAAAACTACAAATTGAGGGTTAATTGCCTAAAGCTTTATAGCTAGAGATAGTGTATACTGCGATATATATATTAAACAGGACACTTACTCGTATTAAGGATAGAAGCTAGATAGTACCCTAGGATAAAGCGCGAACACACCTTGATTAAACCTATATAAGGAGATCGGACCTTTTGTGTCTGAGACTATATAGTAGTCTCACCTATTACTAGATACTAAGTATTCCCCGTTCTCAGAAGCTCTGTTCTTATACGGAAGTTAGTTTCTTGGTTAGTTATCAGGCTTTAAATATATAGCGAGTTTGGATGCCCTTGTCTGGCAAGATTTAAACTATATATAATGCTGTGTTTGATAAATCGCGCCGCTAGTATCCTAGTATACAGTATTAGGCAGAGCACTCACTGCTAGTTCCAGAAACACATAATATCCTCAATAACCATAAGGAATGGCGTATTATTCACCGCGAAATAGGTTTTCCTGACGATTAGATCGATACACGAATTAGTCCTGATAAATCTGGTATTATATTGCTAAACCCAGCACCTATAAATACCTAGACAGTTAGTAAACAGGCTAAGAACGAGGAAGGCGGTAGTAAAGAGGATATAGAGAAAGCAGCTAATCATAAAGCGACACCTGCACCTACCTATATTGAGACTGCGCAGCAGTACACTCTGCCACCTACTGTTAAGAAACTATCTTAACAATCAAATTAATCACCTAATCTGCCAGATACATTCTCAGACAACCTACTAAGGTCGTTACCAGAATATCACTTTTTAGCCGAAAAACCAGCTACAGAGGCTAAGAGAATAGAGAACAAAGAAATATCTCCTACAGAGTTCAAAGACCAGCAGATTAGTCAGCCTCAGCAGCAGAAAGATAAGTTATTCGAACCAGAGCCCCTTTCAGAGAGCAAATCATAATTACATCAGGAATTAGCTGCACCATTGCCAGCTATAGCACCCCGGGATATCAATCTGTCATTAAATCCATCTAATATTATTGATAGTAAGCGCGAGCGCAGGTCTACACATCAAGATGACTACGTATACTATGTTATTAAGAATAATTTACCAGTTAAACCGCCTGAGCTATTATATACATTCACCACTGCGTTAAACGCCAAGAAACCAAGCCATCACCGAGACGACCTGCCAGCAGCACCTGAGCACTAGAATAATATAATTCAACATTTCTACTGTGAGGTATTTATATCAGCTACCGCTATAGAGATTCAGAATTTAAAGAACAAAGGCATATTTAAAGTAGTAGATCGTCTAAATAATCGATCTATCCAGGTCTTACTATTACACTAGGTCTTTGACTATAAGTTTGACCAAGATAGCAACCTATTAAAACACAAAGCTCGCCTGTGTGTGAGAGAAGATCTAGAGAGAGTGACTTCAGAAGAGAAGCGTACTACTACCCTCACTGCCCGTATAGCACAGATCATATTTAGTCTAGTTACTACGTTTAACTAGGATCTGAGGTAATTTAATATAGTAAATACTTTCTTGAATAGCACGCTCCCGAAGCCGGTATATATAAAGCTACCAGATAGATCAAACCTACCGAGCACAGTGTGCTAGAAGCTTATAAAAGCACTATATAGACTAAGGACCTCCCTAAGGCTGTAGCAGCAGAAGGCTTATAGTGTGCTAGGAAAGCTTAGATTAACACCACTATCTGAAGATCCCTATGTGTTCATTAGTAAGAGGATCATTATATTCTTTTACATAGATAATATTATACTAGCTAGTACGCCAGATCAACAAGACCACGCCTATGAGATTAAACGACAGCTTCACACACACTAGGAGCTTACAGATCATAGAGATACCCGCTAGTTTCTCGGGATTCAGATTATACATAATCAATCAGCAAAGAAACTATAGTTATGTCAAGATACCTATATCGTAAATATAGCAGTCAAATTTAACCTTACAACCAGGCCCCGGGTGACTACGCCAATAACAGCACCAGACAGCCTAAAGCCGTACGATAGTATATCACACAGAGAGTATATTAAAGAGTTCTCTACTAAGTTAGGATTAGCTCAGTATGCTACTATAATCACCCGCGTTAATACCGTGAAAGCTACTGCTCAATTAGCACAGTTCTTGACCAATCCAGGACCTCAGTATATTGATGCTGTTGACCAAGTGATCACCTATCTATACTATATAAGATTCTAGGCAATTACCTACAGTATTAGCAGTGGATTATAATCGATTAAGTTCTTTAGTGATGCGTTATTCGCCGATAACCTCAATAAGACAAGCTCTGCTAGATATCTATATCAGATATATAGAGAACCAGTTAACTAGAAGGCTTCAAAGCTATACACTGTCACTACCTTAACCACAGAAGCAGAACTGCTTACTCTATCAGATGCCGCTCGAACGATACAGTATACGATGCGCCTACTGCACTATCTTGGTTTCCGAGTAAACTATAAGATCACACTACAGTGTGATAACCGTCAAACTGTTAATCTGATCACCAGCACCAACACCAAACTGTATACGAAGCTCAAGCATATTGATATATATAACCACTAGCTTCGACAAGAAGTGGCAGAGGGTCGGTTAACGATCAAATGGGTGCCTACCGCAGAGATGGCTGCGGATGGCCTGACCAAGCCGCTCACACGGCAAAACCATGAACGATTCGTCCGATTGCTTCGACTACACGATATTCGAAGTTATATTGAGGACTGAGGTAGTAGTTACTGCCTAATTAGGACCTTCAACGGTCAACATCAATTGGATACAGCATTCAACACGCTGATATTAGAAACCTCAGGTGTTTTGAATACTGAGGGGGTGTGTCGGTATCAGTGGAGAATTGGTATTGTAAGGGATTGTTAGATTGTATCTTTATAACTTAGCCAAGAGTCTTAGTCATGCTCGGGCTCATACAAATTTGTGTGTGAGCGAGCATAACCAATACAGACAACAAGGTATCATCGATGCGTCCATGTGATTGGGTTAAACAAGAGGTTTCCACAAAAACACACTAATCACTGAGATAGTGGTAATTTACCCTATATCAGGTTGACATTATGTACTAGATCTTCCGGGATTCTCTGCTGATTAAATATACTTATTAATAACAGGAGATTTGTCACTGTGGGCTGCTCTTGATAGATCTGCTCGAATGATAGCTGCTAAATTGTGATTACTGTATACCGAATACTAGGATTACGCCGGAGGTCTGCGGAATTCTTATTCCGGAGAAGCTGGGTCTGCTTTGACTTATTTTTATGGAATAGTTGAAGATATACAGAGACAGAAATAAATGATAAGCGGTTGGTAATATATGATCGTGTCTGTGTAATTGCCAGCGGAATGTATTATAGTATCTGGACTAGGGTTTTCTTGTCCTCTCCTGACTCTCTAGATTGGGGAATCAGAATGCTGGCCTGTAACAGGGCGAAAGATTTTTTCTTATTTATTGGCTTAACCTCGATCATATGACTGTCAACCCCCACCAGATTCCGTGCCGCAAGACCATTTTGCAATGTGATTAGGATTGATCCATGGGCGACCTGGGGCAGAAATCTCACTAGTGGTCTTTGTTCGTGGTGGATTGAAAGCAATAACCACTAGTGGTTTGGCTGCGACTTTGTGTTTGTAAGTCCCCCAATTCAACGTCCAGAGGGCTCTTCATCTTCATGGGCTGACAGACTCCAAGTTCCGATATTTTTACCGCCAGTATGCTTTGCATCAAACCTTCTTTTGAATTCTGGCCTGTAGATGAATGCCGTCGTGAAAGTACTCTCCAGGGCTTGCTCGGCTTCGATCAATCGCACATTAACCATGGGGTTGGTCGATTCCGCCACATGGGAATGACTCCACAGATGGCAGAAGTCTTCCATGCCATCCAATCCTACGTCAACATCGTTCGACTAAGTCTTATTGAGGGCTATGATGTGTCCTTATTGACAGACCAACGCTATTTAACCCAATATATGACAATATGCCTCCCGGCCGTCGAGGCCATACCTCACGAGTTCACCCATTCCACACAAGTAATCACATACGAAGCTTGTCGTATAGCATGTGGAATCTTCGCCGTCGGAGTCATTTTCTCAATCCCGGTGAACTGTACTCCTCTCGGTCGCCTGGAACATCAATTGCAATCCCTTCTTCAACAACATGAAGACTCGTGTTTATGGACTTTTCCGCAAACGCGGATTGCTCTCTTGTGGATCCTCACACTGGGCGGAATAGCCGCGTCAGAAATGCCAGAGCGTCCATTCTTCGTGTCTGCCCTGGGACAAACACTACCAAGAAGCGCAATAACCTCTTGGAGGGGCCTTGAGAGTGTACTCGAGATGATGCTCTGGTACGATGATGCCTGCGACCATTCGGGTAAAGCTCTCTTTCAAGAAGCAATAACTGTCTCTGAGCTGGATTAGTTATGACAAATGATTCATTATGCCTACTCAGTTCAGCGCCATAGTGTCGAGCTCGTCAATACTCGCCGGCTAGTATTCGGATCCCGGATCTATATCAGATGTCTCACAGAGGGAGGTATTTAACTACTCTGCTATCTCCCTCTTACAGAAACTTATCAACAGGTCACCACTGGTCAAAGTAAACGTATCCCGACACTCTTTGTCGAAGCGTTCACTATCAAAGTCTTTCGCAAACGTCAAATCATAATGCATGACAATGAGCGTGATCACCCATCTTAGCTCCATGAGAGCTAGCTGTTTACCGACACAACCGAATGGTCCTGCAGTGGATGACAATACAATTAGCTCAGTATCCTTTTGCAAATAAAGTGTGGGGACCATAGGCCTTTCCATAGCCATTCAATCATACCTGCACTGAATGGAATGAAAACACTATGATCATAGTTGAGCTCAGGCCTAGAGGTCCATCTCTCAGGTATAAAAGAATTTGCATGCCCGAAAGCTCTCTTGTCTAGACAGAATGTTTTCAGTATTTTGTAACAGTCTTGGAGTTGTGAAGATCGACAGTAGCTCTCTCACTGACCTCTGAAAACCGTATAAAATGGGACTTGAACAATCGTCTCGGGGGGTATCCATGTACCATCAATCTGCAATCCATCCTCAGGAACCTTCCGTTGCACGCCAGATGGTATTACGGGGTGAAGCCGCAAAGTTTCATTAATGACAGCATTCAGATGGGGTAGTTTAGCAAGATCATCTGGACTCATCTTTCTATCATTGGGTATCATTTCTGCCTGTTCTGAACGGAGTAGCTGGATGTGAGCTGGGTTTTTCAAAAGCTCAAAAATGATGTTTGTAAACGTAGTTGCGGTTGTATCACTGCACTCAAAGCCAGAATAAGCGGTGGTCTTTCTCAGGAATGTATCTGATAAGTGGAATTGTGATACCTTCCAGCGACGATTATCAATTGAGCCTCCGCTTCAAGGTTCATCCTTCCAAGTGTCGTATGCATTGATTTTGCGTAGCCTTTCAGAACCCAATGGAAAATATCCGGTAAATCAGGTGGGTTCTGCAGGTTTGAATCTATTAGAGACCTGATAGGAAATTGAATAGGCAGAACAGAAACAAACAGTCTTCATGAGACTCACCTGGATTCTTGTATTTATTTGGTCCGAGATAAATCTCATGAAACGATTGACCTCACGGTTCAAGATTGGAGTCCTCAAAAAGAAGGGGAATATCCACGTCAAGTGTCCCACGTAGCCAAGATACGCCATGTTCTCGTGTATAACGGAGAGGACGTAATGATCCGTTTCATTTTCAAGCATATTGAACGATTTTCCAAAAGCCAGATCCCCCATGACATCAAAGCTGTAATAGTTAAACCACTCCGTAATATTTACGGGCTTGCCATTATTCATCTCGAAAAGATCCATGAGTTTTTCTGCATGCGCCGTAACTCTAGGGGCATAATCCCGAAGAGCTGAAGCAAGAAACTTTGTAAGTATTCAAAAACTATGAGCAAATGGATATGTTCGAAATAGCAAACCTTTCGAGCTAAAACCTCGATCCCAAATTTTGCGCAGTCGAGAATGTTGTGCGAAATCTCGCGCTGACTGAACTGACACACGAGGAGAGTAGATATCATACCAGGGTCCCTTTGGTATACGCGATTGAGACGAGTGAATTGCTTGCACAGCTGAGGGATTCGCGATAGAAATTTCTGATGGGGCTGGAACACATATTCGCCATCGTCAATATCCGCAAGTAGTATGCATCTTCTCCTAGGTATTTCAAAACCTACAAACTCTAACAAAGTCACCATATTTCTGATGTAAACCGTCGAGCTTTCCGAAAAGGTGAAGCTCCGGTACTGTAAGAGTCGTTTTATAAGAACTTGTCAACCTAGCGAAAAAAGGCCCTGGAAATCTGCAAAGCGGATGGAGAAATCCGCGATAAACAAGAGTACTCGATATGACTCCAATGAGATGAGCACTGATCAGCTGAAGAAAGGGAGTCGATCCAGTGAGGAGCCATTTATAAGTTATCGTTTTGAAGGGTGGCAATGACGCTGCAAACATTGTTGAATAGACCAGGAAAATGATCGGCCCATTTTTATGCCACTCTCCTCGGCAAAATAGTGTCTGATGTATAAGAATACCCGATAGGAAGGCGATAGTGGGACTTTCTAGCAGAGGTTTCGCCAGAGTTGTCAGAGTTTCCTGCATAGTGAATATCCGTCTCGAGAGACGGAAGTGAGTGGGAAGCAAAATTATAGGATGAAAAATAAAAGGCTTTTGAAAACTATATCGCCCTAAATTGCTACCGTGAATGGGCCACGTGTCTGTGCATAATATCCTGCAAATGAGCTGGGAGCCAAACATCCGTGCAAATACGGGGTGGGTTCGTATGTATGCTGGATGATCTTGTCCCAAAACGGTAATAAAGATGTTCAGTGGATCCATCCATGTGTGATTGATTGTTAACTATCTCCCAAAAAGGTAATAAAAATGTTCAGTGGATATGATTGATTAAAAAATATCTCATAGGAAATTGCTGCTCAAGTGTCTCTAGATTTGGTGGATCGCTAGAAAGGCCTGTGTACAATATTTACATCCCAAGTTGATCCGATTTAGCACACAAAATGCATGGGCAACTGAGTAATTACTGAATAGATTTATTCTATAGTGGTGTGGTTAAAAACGGCCTCGAATCGACAAATAAGGCACCACTAGCGCGCTTTAGGGGCAGGATCATACAACAATACTCTATTTTACCACCCATCTATACGTGTATCGTAGGAAACTCCAACGGGATTCTGGAACCTAGACATTATTCAACCATCCTTTCTTATTGAAAAAAAAAAAAAAAAAAAAAAAAAAAAAAAAAAAAAAAAAAACCTAGCGCTAGTCTCGAAGGTTAACCTACCTAGAAGCTGGAAAAATCAGGTATTCATGTCCAAAAGGGGGCGTTGAGTTGCTGCATGTCTCGATCCCAGAGTGCCTTTATGCATAGTCAGCGTCCAAGATTGTGATCAAGGAGATGTTAAAGGGCTATTTTACCCACCCAATTGAAATATGTCCCGATAAATTCACTACAGTATGTTGAATCCCTGGCAGCGAAAGGTGGCTGTACACATGATAAGCAGCAAGAGCAGAGTTACTACTTCACAAATTGCCAGATGGGCAAAGTGTAGCAAACACTCTATCAATAATAATTTACGTAGCAGCTCCAAATGCACATCGAGAGAGTTTAGGATTTTCCTACATCCAGCTTTATGTTTTCGACTTGCAGTCGCGCTGTTTTGTCGAAGACTAGCTTCCGAACGACGATTCAAGAAAACGCATTACGTCATGGAGACCGGATGATCGACCGGCCCATGGCCAGGTCAACAGCTTTCACAGGATCAAATTGACCCCGCTCATGTAAAGTCCAATCAATTGTCTAACGGCTTATTGGTTTTCGTAGCATCTTTTGGCCGACAAACCCCGCTCATGGAAATCCAATCAATTTTTCTCGGACCTGTTGGTTCTCGAGACACTTGTTTTGTCCCTCAAGGGTGGATAAATCTGCCAAGAATCCCCCTCACGTAAATCCATGCAAACCAGGCCTAGCAACTGCCCACTTGTCTCATCTCATTCAACTTCAGCAGACCATATCACGATTAAATCAAAACTGCCTACTCAAGTCGATATAAATATGAGCATCCGCACGGTTCAAGGCTCCCAAGAAAAGGACATTGGCGAGACTATCAGAGACGACATTTTGAGTCATTCGAACGATCTCACCTACGAGGCACATTTCATAATCACGAACTGTGTTGACTACGATTATATAGTCACTTGTGACAAATTTTCTACTATCTGCAGAGAACCGGCCTACATCGAGGACTCAACCTCGAGCGAGACAAAGAAAGAGCCATCCAAAAGATCATGGACGAGAACCACTTTCAGGAGTGGGGGTTCGAGTCAGCGGATTGAACACATGCTTCATCCAGTACAAACTGATTTCTGTGTTTGTATACCCTGTTTTGGAGCATGTAAATGCCATCCGGGGGTTGCGTGAGTGGTCCAGGAACTACGATGAGTGGCTGCTGGCGAGATGACCAGAGGATGCAGGAATCGGCTATCGGCAGAAATGCATTCAATCGCTGTGACCAGCGTGCGCTTCACCGTGGTCCCTCGATACTTTTTCAAATCATCCTTGCTAACAAGCACTTTGAGGGAGTTGAGAACGATGAGAAGAACTCCTGTCTCGTCTATATTATACATATTCTCCGGGAGAATGGCGGGATCGGCCAACTCTCGGCCAATGATGGCAAACCAGTGCCGGGTTTTGTCTTCGATCTGCCGGTCATCTCGCTTCCAGTCAATGGCTCGTAGCCGGCGCGCTCTCAACTGCAGGTGTCGTCGATAAAAATCTTGTAGCCATTTTTCCCCGGAGATCGGATTTTAAGGCTAGGATCTCTGGCCTGGAAAATTGAAAACCGTTGGCGCACGATGGCCACGGCAAGCGATCGTAGAAACTTGACCGGAAGAGGATAGCCGTTGTCTGCCAGCCGCAACACATATTCAACCAGGGCTTGCTCCTCTTGCGGAGTGAGATACTGCTGATTGGCGGCTTTATCAGCGAGAGAAGGCTTGTTATTGGCCCGTCTCCACAAGGTGGATGCGGGGATCCCGATCGATCTCGACCGAGTTGCGTATGATGTGCGCTGATGGTCTGGAGATGTTGTGGCCATTATATCCTGAGAGGCATCTCCTACTTGAACCAGAACTATTGAGGCCGTCAATGGGTAAAGCAGTATGAATTTCGCGGAATACGTGAATAGTCCTAGTGAATTGCACATCACTGTATGTATGCTAAAATAGTTGTATTAGCTGTACAGACAAGGATCAGGGACACATACCAATTCTCACTCTGTCGGAATTGGTCAGGAAGATGTTCTCGTATGTGAGAGAGGCTAGGGCTCGGTTTGCGTCCCGGAGATGTCGAATCCCCTGGATGGTCTGAAGTGCGTCAGTGTGTGTGCCGTGGCGTCCATCTTCCAATAGCAAGAATTGGCCTTCGGGACTCACCGGCCACACTATCGAGACAAGCTTGGCTTCCCGAACCGACCACTTGGACCCGATCACCTGTGCCAATGACAGCTCTACCGGTTCCCACACCAAGAACGTCGACCCTTCATGGTGGTAACAACACAGAAGGCGAAGGAAGCAGGGATGTGAATGCCGGCTGACGGTGCGTATGAGTGACTCTGTCACCGCATCTGCCTCCAGTTGCTGAATGTGAACTACTATCTGCGTCTTAAGTCTAGCACCACTCACTAACGCGTTTTTACGTGTTACCCCTCCCCAACGCGTTTTTATTTTTTTTTTTTACCCTCACCATCTACCAATGGCTTCATATACCAAAGATTTAGCTCAAAAACGTCGGAAAAACGCTGAATTATCATATGATACACGGGCAGCTATTTTATATGCCCTGGAGGCCGGTATACCCGTTACACAGATTGCCTCCGATTTTGGCTGCCAACGATCAACAATTTACCGAACACGAATTCGCTTTCAACAACAACATAACCTAATCTCACGCAAAAGAAGCGGAAGGCCTCGAATATATAGCGATTCAGCTATCCGATATATCTATCGAAAAGCCCGCGCAAAGCCCTAGTATACATACAGACAGCTTCGAGCCAATTGTCCTGGATATCCAAGTCGCAGTACATTATACCGAGTTTTGAAAAGAACAGAGCTTCGCCGATACAAATCACGAGAGAAGATACTAATTAAGCTATTAACAGCTAAGATTCGAAAGAAATATGTGTTAAAATAGCAGCATGATGGTATAAATGATCAACTTAAAAATATTATATTCTCGGATGAGTGTTCAGTACAACAAAGAAGCAATTCCGGCGACTGTTGGGTTTGGAGATTGTATTCAGAATCATACAGACGTGATCTTGTAAACTTAAAGCCTCATGTAAAGGATATTTCGCAAATAGTTTGGGCTGGAATATGGCTTGGTGGCCGTACAGAGTTGATCATCATAGCAAGGGACTATACTAAGAAAAAGAACGGCAGTTTCACTACCACCTCTTATTTAGAAGCGCTTGAAGAGGGTTTTATTCAACACTACACCCCCGAAACTATCTTTTAGCAAGATAATGCGAAGATCCATAAATCATACGAGGCACAGGAGTGGTTTGAAACTCATGGTATATACGTAATGGAGTGGCCCGCACATTCCCCGGATTTGAACCCGATTGAACCGGTATGGAGGCTTCTAAAAGTGAAGCTTTTTGAGCTGTATCGAGAGATTGGTGATATGGGAAATCGGAAGACGATTGGGCGTATTTCAGAAGGGCAATTAAGCATACATGGACGGTTCTAGATCAAACTGTAATAGATGGGCTGATCCGGTCGGTTCCTAAGCGTATTGAGGCAGTTCGGATAGCTAACGGTTATTATACTAGATATTGAATGGATATATTTGAATAGTATTGATTAATCTACAATATATTCAATTTTGGTGTAAATTGGACAATATTTGATGCAGATATATATATTTGTAGGTGGTAGGGTAAAATGCATGGGTAATTACATAATTAGGTCATGGTGCTAGACTTACGGCACAGGCTGTAGGTCCTGTCTGTTCCGACAGTGCTGGCAAAGAAATGTGCGCCTTTCGAAAATATGGGAGTGGAATTGTTCAATTGTCAAGTGAAATTGATCTCCCTTCACGATAAAAGTTGGCTAGAAAAGATGATCACGCACCATATAGATCCTCGGTGTCCTATCCCAAAGTACCGGGTGCAGTGGTATTGACTGCAAAGTCGGTGAGAGCCTTAAGTATGGGCAGAATTAGACCTACTCGATACCACTGCACACCTCTTTCTCGACACCACTGCAAGCACTTTTTATCGTACGATCAGGCTCAAATTTTAGTAAGTTCTAAGTTCACCAATTCTCTCTGTCGTGTTTTGATTTCAGCTCATAGAATCGATTAGAGCGCCTGTGCAAGTAAATCCTAAATAGCTACTTTATAGAATTATTTTTGATAGGATACAACTAGGCCTTGAGATCTCTGTCAACTAGATACACTAATAAAAAATACGAAAATTTTCTAAACTACAAGATGCAGAAGGGGGAGGTTGATACTTTGTCAGTTCAGATGCTGCTTTATTTGCGTTGTTTGTTCGTTTGTGTGGATCCTTCTAGGAGTTCTAGTTTCTAGTTTGTCAGCAATATCGGCGATATGTGCTTGGAATGGCCTACCGCGGTAGGACGTGGCAGAACGATGGGTTACCAGGATGGACGTATTGCACTAAAT
>JAMAGY010000116.1:0-23594 GCA_023626415.1 Penicillium sp. S1701
TCTTGGGCGGTGTTCGGACTACAATACACTTGTATCGCACCCGCTGGCCTGCCGCTACGTGGCCGAGTTTATACACAGAACGGGGCTGCTTGGGCAGTTCCGTGAGGTGGAGTACGAAGATATAGATATCTAGGAAGCGGAAGATATGGTGAACAATATGTGAGCCTAGGTGGCGGTACAGGAGGCGAAGACGCTACGTATAAGGAAGCTTACGATGGGTATGCACTACGAGAGGTGACTACCTGACGGAGCATCAATTCAGGAACGAATGAGGTGGCAGAGCGTGTGGGGAAGCTGATGATGACTACGTGGAAGGGGAGGGGATGGAAGCGGGAAAGGCCATGGGGATGGCTTCATTTTTGACTATTTAGGGCATATTGGGCGTTGGATTGATTTATGTTTGGCACCACGCCATCTTCTCTTTTGTACTGGGTTATACGGCGTCCGGCAGGTTCATGCTGCCCCTGAGGTAGCACCTACATAGCCATTGCGTACATAGCTGGGCTGCATTAGGTTAATTGAATCTTGAATTGAATTGAATTGAATTGAATTGAGAAGTCCAATAGGTCAGAAAATGGCATTCATCTGCGGTTGGTGTTTCAATCGCCTTGTAATGACTCCATGCATGATTAGCTTCCAAAGGCGAAATTTTGATCACAGCTTTTGATTGGTCAAGTTGTTTAACTGTTTTTAAGAAGCAGCCTTTGGCAAATATGAAATTTAACTCGCTACAAGTAGTAAATAGGAGGCAACACGTGCCGTAATTACACTTATACCGTCTCTCCATGTTGGCATCAATCTGTTCGTTGTGATCTCTGTTATTTAGTGGACTTGGCAACAATCGACTCTTATCCCGGGACCCTGGAAGCATGTCCCAATTCCAAATGCCTAAAGGTATGTGGAGGCTCTGTTATCCTTCTGCTTTCTCTTTTTCAAAGTTTAAGCTCTAAGCCAGGCCCTGAACGGAAGTCTCGTTGGATGGTTGAGCAATAAAGTTCTCAGTCTCGCTCGAGCATGCTCAAAGATAAAGTAGGTAGTACTGGATTGCCTGAGCCATAAACACAGCATGGTGTACGAAGCATGAGATGTGGGTTTAAAAAGTACGAGGATTAAAGAATCCAGGGTAACTTTCCAGAATAGAGATCCAAAAATCAAAGGATGGTCAGATTCAACGAGACAAAGGCCGAGGGTTTACTCATTCAACCGTTGACAACGACACTTCAATAAAAATGCCCAATAAGTCTCAAGTATTCTTTTTGAGAAACTGTAGAATTTACCAGGGCTTCTCGGTAAAAGTAAAGCCGCATTACTCGCTCAGACAGTTAGCACGACGCACGAACAAACGTCCTTTCTATCCGCATTAATACTACCCACTTGAATACTTTGCACCAAAAGGTGCGAATTCTTATCCAGAAGACTCATTTGTACAACTTGTATAGGTCTACCGAGCGCCATGAATCGACTAGCGTACATCAAAATAGCGTGCTCCCAGACCTGCCGTCCTGACCTCAACTCACTATTCCCATTTTGGCCGTTCGATGAATTTCAACCATCAAGTCCATCCAGCACCGACCCCGACGGCGCAAAAAATACCGTTCCGGTCAACGGCCTCGAGAAGTCCAACAGTCTGTCATGCAGACCGGGCGGGTACCCAACGAACATGCGCTCAAGCATCTTCTCGACAACCCACAGGCGCCGAGTGTACCCAATGAAGTAAGTGCCGAATTCACCACTCGCCGGCGACCCGAATGGCATGTTGTCCCGAAGAATATCATGCTCGTTGCTGTTCTCATCCACAATCGTGTTCAAAGTCTTATGCGATGCCTGCTTGCCGTCTTCCGCATCGTCAAGTTCAATATTGTCAGGTTTGGTCCGTCCGATTATCTGCTCTTGTTGTTCTGCCGACAGAGACTTCCAGCCAGTGAGGTCGTGCACATACTTTTGTACAACGACATAGCTGCCCCCCTGGGCATTGGAATCGTCCTGGCTAGTAACAAGAACAGATTCTGGTACATCTGGCCCTACAGGATTCGCCGTGCCATCGACAAATCCTAGCAAATCGCGGGCATCAAAGTAGCGAAATCCAACGGTTGTGTCCTCGAGCTTGACCGAGTCGCCTAGCAGATCCATCAACTGACGCTCGAATTCGAAGCAGAGGTCGCGGCGCTCAGAGCGGATATGGAAGAGAAGGTCACCACGTGTCGAGACTGCCGTATGTTTGGCACCCTTGATTTCGGTGAAGGGACGGAGTTCTTTTGGCCGAGGGAGGTGGTTTGTGAGTTCATCCCAAATGGAACTGCCGATACCGACGGTACAGCTAAAATTAGCGTTGGAATCTCGAAATGCAACATTCTTCGCCAAACTTGACACGCTGGCGAGGGTGGAGCGGATGGTCGGAATTGCAGAAGTGTCCTTGACGGATAGGACGAGGAAGGTCGCCGATCGGGTCAGGGGCGCCGTAAGACTGTTCATCTCCCGTCGAGATGTCGATGGCTATATCTTCAACGAACGGTATTGCTTCAAGCCTGATCAAGAGTGATTCAAAGCAGCAACAGGTAGTAAATTCAGGAAGAACCCTCCTCACTCCGATCACAACTATCTACAAGTGTCGTAGGAAGGGGTCGTGTCCAATTATACAGAGTGGGGTTCGAAGCGACAAGAGCAGGTCCGAGCTTAGAGAGTTAGGGTTGTGGAGCCGTTGAGCTGTTCCGTGGCTCGGTGATCGTGCATCTCCGCGATGACAGATGCCAGTATGATTGGTTGAATAGTACTACTCGATGTGGAAAGTAATCAAGTTGTTTACATCATCATAGCAGGCCCGCTATAGTGAACCTGGGCGGGGAAGAAGACAGCACAGGAAAAAAAAAATTGTAGAAGATGAGTTCTGGGCGCTAACCACGATTGTAATTTCGGTCGCTCATACTTTTGTAAATCCCGACTTAATAACAGCTCTATTTTAAGTCAACATTCTCAGTCCCAACAGGCTTCATTCGGTCATGGGAAGCGATAATAATATTTGACAAACTATGGCAATACTGTATCAATCGTTTCTTGCTGCGTCCGGCTGTCTAGTGATTCGCTTGGTCTTGTACTTCCCGTTATGTACGTTGTCATCTGATGGTGCGATATATATTTTGCATCTACGGTTGAATAATGGCGTCACGAATTTGCGACGAGCATCTGCCTACCCTAAGTACAGTTAATATCGGAAGCAGATGACGATACTCACTTCAAAAATGTCGCACATAACTGGTTCCATGATAGACAAGCCAATATTCCATACCCTCCCAAACCCATGCATACCTTCAGTGCACACCTCTTAATTTCCATGCCACTTGACATAACTGACTGGTGTACCACCACGTAGCCTGAACTGATCTGTAACGGAAGGATCCATTTACTGCCCTACCTGTGCTACCAAATTTATGCTGAGGCCTCATGATTTTTCTCGTTGCCTGTCGGTCTTCGGGTTGACCCTAGGACGGCTGTGTTGAGGCTGTAGGTGGGGGCGCTTTGTTTATCATCAGTGGCTACTTCACCGCTCCACCGGGCCCTCTGAGCATCACCGACCGTCACCTTTCAACAACCAACGTCTCCCATCAACACACCATCGCCATGAGCCATGTATCATCACCGTTGGCAGCCACCAAGCCTCACCACACCAACACATCTTCATAACCACTCCAGCGAACAGGCAACGCATTTTACAGGGATGTTGACTACGTGGAGGTCGAAGACATGACACAAAGCCTGCTTGAAGGTTCTTGATTTCTATGGATTCTTTGGAGCAGGGCTTGGCTTCTCCGAATGCCCAATCAGAACGAGACCGGCGGCGCCACGGGTCTTGCCTGAACGAGCACACAATACAGTCACAGGACTCATTGCTGCGAGTGAGAACTTTTTGACGCAGCCCTCTCCTGCGGAGGCTCTTGGTAACGCAGATGTCCCTGCAAACGACGCCCCAGGCCCTTGTGGTCCCGGAGTGCGAGGAGGAAAGTCCTGATCTTCTTTTCGACGGGAAATCAGCGTTTTTTATGCTACTTGACTAGGGGTTGCGGCAGCGGCTACTTGTATGTATCGTGGCAGACCCAGTAGCGGGTGGGCGTCTTTTTGCTGGGCATTGAGGCGGTTGATTAACGTTGAAATAAGAAATTGTAAAGGGCGGATCGCCCGTCCCACCTAGACCTGTGGCTATCTGGGCCTCGTCCTGACAAATTATTCGTTCGGTTAACGTTGTTGACCAGGTGAAACAGCTCCTCTTAGCTAGAATTAGCGAGTAATGTTGGGCGAAGTCTAAATCTGGTATTGAAGAGGCACCGGTTCGGAATCTTGTGGTGATTGGAGTGTCAGTAGATATCTGTGCTGGGCGAGCGCTACTTTTTTGGCCGCTATGTTAGTTGATTTAATGTTGAGATAAGCACCGCAAAGCGCTTGGGAGGGGTGGCTTGTCGGATCCATGGTTTATGTAGTGCTTCGCTTGGCAAATTATTTGTCTTAATGGTGATGAACCCGGGTGAAACGGCCTTGAACGTAAGATAGCATGGATGCAGACCGAGGGGCATTCTACGGACTGCTCTTCTTGGCGTATCGCTGTCCGTTCGCTCAGTCTTTCTCCGCTCGCCTACCCCCCAGCCACCCCGCCTCCTCGAGAACTCCTTCGCCATCATTCACTCCGTTCGTCTGGCTGTTATCATTCTGTACCAAGCCGTACCCAATGCCAGACCCATGTCTCTTTCATCTCGATTATGCAGACCGGTGGACAAAATTCGGAGTGTCTCGCCGAGCCGTATCCCAAAGCCGGCCCAAAAGATTCCATCGACGAAGAGATGTTGACGTATTCCTCGTTGGGACGGGATTGCAGCTGTCCTCAGTCTAGGCCTACCGAGTGACACGCTCCGTCAACGTTGCCAATCCCAGTGAAACGGCTCTCAAACCAGCTGATAAGTGAGTCAGCTCAACACAATACAACGCAACTATTGAATCCGTGAATATATTGGCCACTGTACTACAACTTCCAGTATCTTTTAATCCCTCATAGAAAAGCACGGAATTTCGTGAACAAATGCCCTGACGTGCGATCCATTCCTACAGTAGAGGAACTTTTATCCCACATGTTCAAGTAACCAAATGCTCCCAATTCAGGATGGCAACAAATGTCGTTACCTGCACGTCATGTACACATGAGTCCTAATAGCGGTATTGATCTAGAAACGTTGATCTCAGGGATGCCTGATTATCAGCACACGGATCTAAGTGGCTGCTTTCTTCGTGTGCAAAGACACGAGCTGTCTCCATGCGATCAGTTTCTGTATCTAATGTGCTGGTGTAAGCCTTCTGAGGTGACGGAAAAATTTGTTGTAACCAAGCCCAAGCATCTTAAGCATGTGCATTAATCCAGGGACTAAACCCTGCAACTCTGCTTTGGATGAACTTTTGAGACCAATGCGTCGGGACATTAGATGCCTAGTCTCGGTCTCCAAGATGGTGTCGTATTCGACTTTGGCGAGAGAAATGAATTTGCCGGCTTTTTTAATGAGCGTCACGTATTACAGTATAAAAACATGGTCAACATGACTTCTGGCGCCAGTAAATTCATTTAGACAATCGCCGAGGCGAGCTAAGTTCCATCAGATTATTGTCGGTTGGTTCTGAAACGAGTGTCCAGGTAGACGGCCGTCAGGGTTGGGTATGTAATGAGGGTTAAATTTATCAATAAGAGCAAATGGACCGTGATCGAGTGAAGGCCCAATGATTGAGGTGTTGTCGGCATTTAGCACACCATTCATGAAACCATACGCTTGCCACTCAGTTACTATACTGTACCGTTTTCGCATTTCGCCGACATATTTCTCTAAACAATCTAGCAGATCGATTTTCTCCCACACCGCATCGCGATTGCGAGTACTGTTTTTGTACATCAGCCTCCCGAGTATATCTACATTGCTTGCTCTCCATCCCCGCAGGGGCTCGAAGGTGTACTGTACTGGGCTCGAGTTGAGCGTCTTCCATCCACCCGAGACCACTTTTGCAACAAAATACGGCAGGTTCCTAATAGTTCATTGGTTGCCACGCGTACAGAGAAGATTAAATATGCCGATACTGATCCAAGATTCGGCGAATGGAGCACCAATGGCACCAGGTTGCGTTCGCACCTATCGCAGTTTAGATTTGACCGCAATGTGATTGAAAGAGCGCGAGTCGTCGGGACCCCAAGCGCATTGAGGGCTGCCAACGAGTGTTACCATAATCCTATCTATGATGCACTAACTGACATTCAGAGGCCACATATTTCCGAATTCTTGAGCGAAGGGTGGCTTTTCCGTTTGCGAATCTTGAATATGGCGCCTTCTCAACGTCTTTTTGTTGACATTCTTATCTTTCTTCTTTTTAAGCGGGTAAGTGGTCTCAAAGAGGCTGATTACTCGCCGTGAAAGTTAAGTCATGATCAAGTGTCAATTTGTCTTCGATACTTCCCGCTCAGCTGGATGATAACTTACCCCGTCTCCAAGTTGACCTGCCCATGTACCACTACTATCCGTCAGTCTACCAGTACAAAGACCAAATATATCAGACCTACAATTGCCATCCTTGATGAATCAGATAAAATTCATAAGCCGAGTCCAAGAGACACTCACCGCCGTAACTTTAAGCCCAAGGGTAAATTCCGCCCGTCATCTGCTTCCACCATATCTTGTTACCATCAGAGTGATCCGGCTTTCATTGGGATCCAAATCACCAGGTCTCCCAGTGTACTTGACATTTTATGTCGCAAACTGAAATACAGAACGATGATAAGTTTCCCAAGTGACCAAGGTATTCTTTAGTATCTACCTACTAGTAAAAGACCTACAGTAGATATCTTAGTTTTCATTCCAGGCGAGAGGCCAACAAGAGCAGGACAAGTCAAAGTGATCAGCAAATTAATCTTGAACTTATAAGTAGTAATATCACCTACACTGTATGATCAGTTACTCAACCATTCGAGGCCGTTAACTGGCTGTATTTTCTTTGCGCCATCGGCGGATGTTCTGGATGGAATAAGAGGGTGAATGCAGATCGTATCAAACGCCCTCCGCCACTTTCGGATTTTTTAAGTCCACATGGGTCGCTTCATGAAATGACCGAACCATAAGACGAGAATTCAGATTCCATATGCCTTCTGCGAACCTAAATCATCTGCCTTACTTTTATCTGTCTTGCTCATGTATGGATATTAGCCACGGACCAGAGGCTCTCGTTACAGGCTCGCGGATTTATTGTAGGCCTTCGGGTGACATTGATTCGTGTAGCAAGATTCATTTTCTTTTCAATTAAACTCGTCGTCTTGACTCGATTCCGCTTAGCCCTATTTACCTTGAATGAATGGGATATGTACACTTTGATCTGTTTTTGGAATAAGTTTGTGAGTGCAATTACTTTCAGTATAGTTAGTTGCACTTTATTTAAGTTTTGTCTCTGTCTGCTAATTCCAGTTTTTACTAGGTTTTTTATTCAAATAAAACTTAGCAGTGTCCAGCGAGGCACCTCTAGACACTGCTATTATCGTTTGACTAGTTTTTATTGTCTCCATTTCTTTCATGTGTATGGCGACTACCCCTCTACCAGGGTGTAATACTTATTTGTCGACATAATTGACCTCGAGAAAAGTGGCGAGAGATCGTGACCCTGAGCAACAGAAAAGACGAAGAATAGAGAGTCGGAAAAGAAGGAAAATCTTTGGCTTCAGACAAATACCCTTACCTAGTCTTAATGACGCACTGTCAATGAACAGGCGAGGACGTCCTAATTTCCCTTTTTTCTCTTTCCCCGGCGGGGCTAACTCAGTCAACAAAAAGTCTCTTTGCCCACACTGGTCAGTATAACATCGTACTTCCACCACCCGCATCAATCCTTCGATTCAATGCCGCCTCATTCCAAATAACAACAAATGAGACTTGAACCATGTAATTGCTGTCGTTGTTACAAGGCGAACTCAAATTCTGACTCGGTGTGGTGTGATTGGCGCATTAGAAATAATATCAAATATGATGCCCCAGGCCATAGTGGACAGAATTTGTTCTTGTGGGTATAGAGGCTATCGTATTTGTGGGTCTTGCCCCAAGACAAGCTCAAACGGTCCACAATGACTTAGGGAATCATCATTGGTTAGATAGTCATTCCTAAATTGGCTACCTCGACTTTATCAATATACATCGTACGAAGATACATGCACAATTTTACGAAAGTAGTAGACTTAGTGCCTAAATTCCCACGCCACTAAAGATGCCGTACATTTTGCCCAACCATTCCGGCATTGGAATCCCCGTCCATCTGCAATAACTCCACTTCAAGAGTAACTAAAAATCGAGGGTGATGGCACCCACTCAATTGCCAAAAAAATGCTGACGAGCAGCAAGATGTTATTTACACACGTTATGACTATCTGACAGGCCAATTGTATTCTATCTCTTGTATCCACCCTAGCGTGAATCGTACAAGGAGCGGTCCCATTTTTTAGACATTGGGAGGCGGTAGAATGCTCCGAGGCTTCATAGCTCAACCAATCGATTGAGATACTATTTGAAGCGTTCGACTATAAAGTCAAGCCTGAATGTCTTTCGAAATGTAACATTCTTCATCAGTATCTTCTTTTTTCCAAACATCTTATTGATCTTCCCAACATGTCAGCTAAAGACGGTGCCCGCTTTGACTTTATTGTCGTTGGTGGCGGAACTGCAGGAAACATCGTTGCTGCTCGCCTCGCGGAGAACCCCGCAGCTCGCATTCTCGTTGTTGAAGCCGGTATTGGTAGTTCCAATGACAACGAGGAAATCCGCACACCCGGTCTTGCCATGGAGTTGCGTGGCTCTCAACATGATTGGGCTTTCAAGACGACCATGGTCAAGCGCGACGACTATGAACGTATTGAGAAGCCCAACACTAGAGGCAAGGCGCTGGGTGGTAGCTCATCATTGAACTACTTCTCTTGGGTGCCTGGTTCAAAGGGAACTTTTGACCTTTGGGAAAAGTATGGAGGAAAGGAGTGGACATGGGACCCCCTTGTTCATTATCTTCGCAAGAGTGTCACCTATCACGATGATGCTGGAATCTATTCGCCTGAACTCAAGAAAATCGGGGGTGGAGGCCCGATTCCAATTGCTCATGCCGAGCTTATGCCGGAGATGGCAGGATTCCGCAAGCTGCTCAGTGAGGCTTGGAAGTCCACCGGGGAGCCTCTCTCGGAGAATATCTTCGATGGTGAAATGCGTGGTCTAGTGCACAGTGTTAATACTATTTACCAGGGCCGTCGCTCTGGTAGTTTCCTCGCTCTTGCTGGGAAACCTAATATCACTGTCCTCCCCGAGGTTTTCTCCAAGTCTCTGATCATTGATGAGGCCGATCGCACTGCCAAGGGTATCACTGTGATAAACTCTTCCGGCCAGGAGCTGAAATTTTACGCGACCCGTGAAGTTATTGTATCCCAGGGTGTGTTTGAGACCCCTAAGCTACTGATGCTGAGCGGTATCGGTCCTGAGAAAGAACTTGCCAAGCACAACATCCCAGTTCTTGTCAACTCCCCCCATGTTGGTCAGCATCTCCTAGATCACCCTGGCGTTCCTTTCGTCCTGCGTATAAAGGATGAGTTCTCAATGGACAGCCACGTTCTCCGCAAGGGCCCTCTTCAGGACAAAGTCCTTACCGCCTACGCCAATGGCCACGCTGGTGCTATGGGATCACCATTCCTTGAAATGATTGGTTTTCCTCGAATTGACAAGTACTTGGAGAAGTCTCCCGAATACCGTGCTGCCAAAGCAGCAAACAACAACCAGGACCCGTTCTGTCCATACGGCCAGCCTCACTTCGAGCTTGATTTCATCCCCTTGTTCGGTAGCGCATTTCAATGGCACTTCCCCCACCCTAAGGAAGGAAGTTACATGACAGTCATGGTTGACCTTGTTCGCCCCGTCTCAGAGGGTGGAGAAGTGACTCTTAATAGCGCAGACCCCCTTCAGCAAGCAAACATTAATCTCAACTACTTTAACAACGACCTCGATATCATTGCTATTCGCGAGGGTATTCGCTATGCCTACGACGTGTTGAAGAATGGTGACGGATTCAAGGATATTGTTGAGAGTGAATACCCCTGGGATATGCCGCTTGATGATGATGAAGCCATGAAGCGCACTGTTCTTGATCGCTCACAGACCTCTTTCCACCCTTGCGGTACTGCACGTCTTTCAAAGGATATACAGCAGGGTGTCGTTGACCGGGGTCTGAAGGTCCACGGAATTTCCAACCTCCGAGTTATTGATGCCTCGGTTATTCCTGAGATTCCGGACTGCCGTATTCAGAACTCTGTTTACATGGTTGCTGAGAAGGGAGCTGATGCTATCAAGGCCGATCATGCTGATCTTTATCAGTGATCAGCAGATGGATATGATCAGGCCCAGCTTATCAATACCGTATACCTGAATTTTATGTGTTCAATTTGCTCTGACGATCCTCCTACTGAAAAGGCTGTGTAAACCCACGTGTAGAAAGCGCACCGAATATACGCAGTACATTCTTCAAAAAGAGTAGTAATCTCTGTAAACCAGGTAATTTTTGCGCATTCTAGAAGGATTTGTGCTTTGGTCATCCGATAGCATTTATTAGATCTAAACCCGACCAAATGTAGGTTCCCAGGAGCATGGAATGGGCGGGAAGAGGCGGGAGGAGGCGGTGGAGGGGGCAGGCTTCGTTGGTTGACAAGACATGTTCCGCTTTTAATGTTGTCTTAAATCTGAAGAAAGTTGCTCAATGTCTATTATAATAGATATTGAGAGGCTGCTATTCAGGTAAATATACAAGTCACAGTCCTCGTAATCTTACTTGCCGGCATAATAATCACCAAGCGGAATAGGTGAACTCATTTACACTATACCTAGAGTGATCTCACAAATAGAAAGTAGGACAAAGCCTGAAAGAGAAGTAGTTTATTATACATATTCTAATAATCTGAATTGACCCAACGGACTACGGTTAGTCTTACAGCATTTCCATTGCAGGCTTCGCATGCATTGAAAAGTCAAACTCAGACGTCTTGTCCGATCTGCGTCAATATTCCAGAGATAGACAGACTTTGGTTCATGTAAAATATACTCATTGAGGTTATATTTTAAGAGCATTATTTTCTCAATCCCCTTCTATCTCTCACCCAGAAAGGTATGGTCAGCTAAGCTACTTTGTAATATACGTATAATCTATTACTATAATGCGTTCTGATATTTGGCCATTTTTCAATGAAAAGTCATGCTGTGCGACACCTTCCCCACCCCATTATCACATTTGGTAATACTATCTGGCCAATAATAACTTCTACTGTAAGGTCCCAAGTGCTCAGACTCCTTTCATTGTGAGTTGCACGTCTTTATCGCTACGTGGAGTAAGGTTGAGGGTTGAGCATTTAGCGTTCCTTAGGCTTGGGTAAAAGAAATCCATGGATGGGAACTTTGAAACCATAATATTCGACTATGGATCCAGAGGTCCCCTGCCTTGCACTCCCTCCCGTCCTGAATGCCTCGGACTTCGTAATTCGTGCCGCGTCCCGCATCCAGATAGAGACTTAATAATCAGGCCACAGTAATCGACCCCTCCCTGCCCATTCCCTATTAGGGGCAGATGGCTGGTGAACAGCGAAATTTTATGCTCTAGGGTCACATGATGACTGAGTAGGAGATCGGACTTTCTAATATAATTCAAATCCCGGCATTTAATCCACATTTCGAGTTAGTCAACAACTCAAAGGACTGTCTTGATTATTTGCTCTCGCTCGTACTCTTTGATTCTATAAAAATAATATCATACTCTCTTCTTAGTGTTTTTTTTCCTTCTATGTGACTAATGTTACAGGAATCTGTTACGCGTACGGCTCCTTCGGACTTGCAGAACGTCACTTATTCAACACGCCGATCTAGCTCCTTACTGGAACTCTGCCTTCACATCGGAAATGCAAATAGTCGAACATTGCTAAATGTTCTACCGACCTGCATCTGCGTGTGGTTCTTTTCCATGATACTTTCATTGGTGGGTTTGTTTGTTGATTGACTGGCGTCCCTTACGTTTAGATGACTAGGTACTGATCGAGTAGTATTTGGAACTTGATTTTGTCGATTCCCAAAGTAGCTACGAATAGGCGGTTATATGCTAATTTCAAGGCTCTGGAATGGGTTAGCGCAGTTAGCGCAGCAAGTGCCCATTATTTATGCTTCATTCGCTCTTTAGGTAATCAGGAGCAGATGAGGATAGCCACCATGAGTTAGAAAAGGTTGTAAATGCGTATACAATGAGCTAGCTTCTCTGAATTAGAACATTAAATTTACCAAGCTTAATTCTCCCAAGACTTCCTGTTCTCACTGGAAGGACGCTGTGCCGTAACATACCACGAACCTGTTTTAGGGACTCTGTTCGTAGCCAACGCCGAGGTACATTTACCCCACGCTGTAGTGGAGCGCTCTCCTTGCCATTGTGAAGAGGCCGTGAAGAACGGAGCTGGATTGTTCATATGACTGAGGTGAAATTTTTCGGGATATTTTCTAGGCAGACAGAAATTATCTGCAAAACTGCAATGACCAGTGTTAGTGGTTGGCAGACGCCATAACCCAGGTTTCATACAAGCGCATCGCCTCAGCGAGCTTTGGCTCATAAACTGCCAACTGCCCCCGCCCCGGCATCCACTTTCCACCACTTACAAAATCAGTCTACAGTGCAAGGAAAAATAAAAATTATCAGGTCTTTGAAATATTACTCAGATTGGATTGGTGTATCTCTCCGTGATCATCCCCACCGGAAACTTTTGAAGATATGAAGAATTATTAAGAATTATACATATTTCGTGCGGGGCAATTTTATTAAAAATTAGGGAGGGCGGATTGCGTAACTCACTCAAGAAGCTATAATCTGATTTTTAAATCCTCGAGATCGGATTTTACCTATGCTGTGGGGCTCTACGAACTTTTGTAACATCCTTAATCCCCACTTACGGATAGGGTAGCACTATCGAGCCAATTGTATCGTTAGAAAGGTAGTAATTTCTCTTTCAGAACTTTTCGTGATGTTTTGTATCTGTTTTGATACTCCTTATGAAGAGTTAAGTCAAGTTGGCATGATTTGCAGTGGTATGATTTTGAAAAGAGAAAGACACTCTCAAAAAGATGGCCAGGTACTCACATAGAAGAAATAAATATACAGCCAAGGAGTTTTTCTCAGTGTCAAGCTCGCATGAAGTCATTGCTTTTGGGAGACATCTGCATAGGTGAGCGAGACATTAAATCAGTAATACGCATACACACCCGAACGGTGTCGGTAAGGATCCAGTCTGCGTTTGAAAAAATGGTAGAAAAGAACTTCGGAAGGGTTCAAACCTCTGCGATGCCATGAGGGGAAAGAACTGCATAATTAGAAGCTTTCCCAACTCGATCGCTTATAGGCATGTGCATTGAACGGCGATGGGTTCACGGATCGAAAACGATAGCAAGCCGAGAAAATGCCCGGACGAGAAGATTGAGAGCACACATGCCTATTTCGAATCACGAGAGCACCCTACGCCTGGATATGAATTTGTTCATGGCATTGGAGATGCTACCTCCCGCAGCCACGCGATGAAATCATATTGGAAGCATAAGAAGAATGAACAGCGACGCCAGGAAGACACCAGACATATTAAGCCAGCTTTTCGACCCTTGTTGCCCAGCCAGGTGCAAAGAAAAGACCAGCCGGATTGTCCCAGTCGACCTCAACAATTCCAACCTACAGAGGATACTTCCTCGCATCCTCATAACTCCTTAGTTTCGGCCAGCAATACACGAGCACCTGGTATTGCCCAGCAGCTCTTTTCAGGATTCAACTTTGCATTATCTTCAGCCTTAGGCCAAGATGCTGAATTCAGCTCATTTCAAATCTCAGCAAATCATCACCGGTATTTCTATCATTGTAAGTGCAATGGAACGGGCTGTACCACAACAGAAAGTCTAAAATACTGACCAGCCCACTTGCCGTTCTAGGGCTTGGTATGCATGCCAATATTATACATCCAGGGCTTAGATCGCAAGCCTTTTCGCCGTTTAGAGATATTTGGATACCGATTGACTTATCAAATGCCGCGTCATTCAATGGAATCTTAGCCCATGCAGCAGCGGACCTGAAGGGACGGAGAGAAGACGAGGACAAATCAGATATCCTGAAATTCAAAACCGAGGCCATAGGGACCATCAATCTATGGTTGAGGACTTCGACAAGCGCAATTAAAGATGAGGTCGCCGCCGGCGTCGTGCGGCTTCTCACATTTGAAGTACGTTGTATTTTGCCATATTTGCAGTTCCTGTCGGTTGTATAAGGAACTCGATCTATTATGATCGATATGAACCGAAACGAAATTCTAAGAGCTAAAGTCACTGGGGTACACAGAGATACTGGGGCACACGCGACCGGTTCAATATGCATAAGTATGGACTACGGCAGATCGCAGATACTATGGGAGGGTACCAAGCCTTCCACGCCAACTGGAGACTTCAGATTGTTGCTTCATTGTGAGTCCCTCTTATAATTACAACTAATACTGTATCTGTATTTAACTTAGTTTCCAGGCTCAATATCATCGAGATAGAAGAAACAGAAGCGCCGCCATTGGTAGCATACTTACTACAGGAATATGAGAGCTTTGTATTTGAATTATTAGGCTTATGCTATGTGCCCTATCAATCTTCAAAGCGATTCCAAAACCTCAATCAACTACAACATGCTGCTTCGTTGAGAGAAGCGATCCAAACGTTACAAATTCAACGAAGAGCAGATGAAAACACATACGGAAATGCCCGAAGTGATCGGGCAGTCTTCGAGCATCTGAAATCATTACTTTTTATCTGGGCTTCTGTGCAAGAAAGCGAAAAAAGTTCCCATGAAGTTCTGGGCCAGAGAGAGAGCAATTGTTTGTCCTCTCTTGATAATTTTCTTCGTGAGTCGCGACAAACCAGTTCTTTGAATAACACTCTCTCAACTATTTGGGAGAGCTTCATGCACAGGGAGGAGCATAAGAATTTAACACAATTTGTTGCGATTGTGGCCGAATCTCTTGTAGATATCAGCCCCAAAGCCCTATGGGGAGTTGAAGAGTGCCTTGTGCGATATTTGGACCAGGATGATTGTACTTAGAACAAGATTACCTCGTTTCAAGATGATGCATTCAGACTAGCGACAACAAGGAATGGATCATGCGCCTGACTCTTATCAAAGCCAAGATAGTCATACTCTGGATTGGGTGACCCCTCAGTGGGTTTCGCAAACGAAAATCTCTCACAAACTATTCAGCTTCCATTTCTGATCAGGCTGCCAACTACTAATAACCGAGTCTCCATATATATGAATAGTCAAATTGCCAAAAGCGCTGGGGAATAAATGGGTGGTCAGAGAGGGCGAGATAAAGCGTGGATTCATCATCACGCCTCCGGCGTTGATTTTGCTATGGAAATCCAAATATTCTGCATGACAAGGCTGAAGAGCTAGAATGAATCTGACAGTGAAGGGGTGCTTTCAGTGCCGGACTCCTTTGTAGAAAGGCTTTGGGACCTGTCTCCCTATGCTATAAACGTATTTTCGTGTCCAAAAACGTTCACAGGTTGATTTCTTTTCCCAAAAAAATGAAGATGTAAATAATTGGACTAAGCTTGATTTTCCAATGTCGTACGTCTTTGCTAGAGATTGTTTAATCTCTGGAGTTCCAGTTTGTGAATTTTCTCCAGCATCCTCAAGTTCTCCTTGTATTCCTCTAGCCCGTCCTTTGCTTTTGATGAACGTGGTTGTGTTGATCCACCACTCATCCCAATGATGTCTCTCCCATCGCCAGAAAAGAATAAAAGAGAGGGGGAATGCTTTTCTCCAATAAAATGCGATTTTCCTTCATTGTCTAGCTCAAATTTTAGGACTTGACAAAATATGAACGGATACATAAGATAATTTCACCTACTTTTGAGCATTTAATCTGAGAATAAGTGGCACAACGTGTCTACGCCGAAATCCAGCGTTTTCAAAATGGATAATATAGGGTGGAGAGAATAGAAGTAATTCAGAGGTCTTAACGTGGCGGGTAATACCATTTTTATGGGCATGCTTAGACTCCTCAACCCTCCATTTTCGCCAGGTTTCGCCACCTTTCCAGGTCAGTAGAAGACTAGTTCCTCAAACAGTGAAACTATTCAACCAATCAGGAATTGCAACTCGGATTCAAGTCATTAGCGGACTATTCGAAATGGAGTTTTAGGCATAGCCCCCTTACTCGGCCTGCACGTAGCCATCGAAAAGGTTATCTCAACAAGGAGTTTTCAGGGGGAAAATTCCACAGAGCTTACCGGACTTTTGTGGGGTACGTAATTCACGGGTTAAGTAGCAGCGGCTCGAATCCCAGATTGAAATTCCCTATCATTTATGCCAGCTTCTTTTCTTTGTGCCGACCTGCATCATTCATGGTTAATGGGCCATACAATCCCGCGTCTGTTCCTTTTGACTTTCCATCCCAAATGGACAAGGGCCGCCCACATTTTGACATGGCTACTATGAAGTTCCGTAATTCAGAGTTGGTTTTATCAGTACTGTATGTAATATATCGTGCCTTTCGTACAGTAAGTCGCCCAAATCTTGTGACCAACCCCTTTTATTGAGTAACTACTCCCACTTCCTTGAGTAATGATCATCATGAAATGTAGCTATTTATCATATCATCCCACACTCGAAGGCAGAAACATACACTCAGGAGTGCCTTGAGCAGCATATACTTTTCTTCTACGTCTGCTGTGCAGCACTCCCGCATAGCAGCATGTATATAGAGCGAGCTACGTCGGGCAAATGAATTCATCAATCATCATCATCGTCGTCATCAATTGTTTATCGGCCAGGAGGTCATTTGCATAAATTGTTACTCATGTATCAAATACACTCTGAACCCCGATGACTCAAGCCAGACCTTTCAATGTTTTCGATTTCCGAATCTGATTGTTTAAGTATACCCTTTTCGCACTAACGAGTAGATTCTCGCTCCTTTGTGTAGAGTGAATGCGTGGATAACCCCCTATTGAGGCCTACGCAGCCTGGATCGCTGCTTCTGTGCGCTGCTGCAACTTGGAACCGAGGTCCTTATTTACACGCCCGAAGAGGCCTAGACTCGGTGTTAGTGTCATCTTCTTGGTAGACGAAATCACCGGAAATAATTGGCTATGACTACAGGGGGAACTTACTGTAGACAGCCTTGCGCAATTCAGGGTACCTGACACCCTTAATATTGCTGACGAGGTTTTCAATGACTCTATCCTGGTGACCAGGCTCGCGGCCAATGACCTCCCACAGCGCTGCAGGCTGAACAAAATCATCGTTAGTGATCTCACTGGTATAGGCGGAAACCTGTCCCGCCCACTTTTCGTGTTCGGTGTGTAAGGCCAGAGCAGAAGCGCTGATTCCCTTCTCATCTTGGTAGAACTTGGTCGGCTTGATCAAGGATCCAACGTAGTTAGGGTCGCCACCGTAATTACCGTCAAATCGCATGGCTCCATCACGCTGGAAAGGACAGTAAACTTGGACCTTCGCAGCGTTAGTGGGAAGTTGCTGGTAGTTGACACCGAGGCGGTAGCGGGCTGCATCGGGGTATGCAAAGAGTCTTGCTTGCAACACTCGAAGAAAGTTAGTCAAGTCAAATCAGAGGACCAATAAATGCCTAGTTTTCTGGCCTACCTGGATCAGCGGACGCAGCGATTCCCGGGACCATTGTCGAGGGCGAGAACGCAGCTTGCTCGATATCGGCGAAATAGTTTTGTGGCTGTTGTAATTCAGCAACTGAAAGCTAAAACCAAAGAGCAATAAAGACTTACGTTTCGATTCATAGTAAGACGACCAATCTGCTGCAGAGGAAAATCCTTCTGCGACCAAACCTTAGTCATGTCGAAGATATTCCACTTGTACTTCTCGGCCTCTTCGGGGCTCATCAGTTGGACATAGACGTTCCAGACAGGATAGTCACCCCTGTCAATAGCCTCAAACATGTCACGTATCATAAAATCAGGATCCTCTCCGGCGATCTTGGTGGCTTCTTGGGAGGAGAGATTCTGAACGCCCTGCTGCGTTTTGACGTGGATTTTGGCATATTTGAACGAGCCGTCCTATACATAGAATTAGTCGACTATCCCAGGCGCGATGATATTCATGACCTACAGGCTTAGTAAATTTGTACGTGTGTCCACTATAGGAATTCATATAGCGAACCGATTTGGGCGTGCCACGGTCACTGAACAGAACCAGAAGTTGGTGAATACCCTCAGGATTTCCGACGTGAAAACTAAACGATTAGCCTCATTCAACAACTAGAGCCTGGGGAATCACATACTCCCAAAACTGCGATACTAATTAGCTCTGCAATATACTATAGGCAGTGAAGATAATTAAACCTACCATGTTTGGGTCGGGGAGATGGGTCTGAGGATGTCGCTTATGAGAGCGGTTCATAGACGGGAATTTGATCGGATCACGAATGAAGAAGACAGGCTAAAGCGAAGGATATCAGAGATTAATTAAAAAAAAAGAAAGTCAAGTTTTCAAAAGGAAGTGATGTCGCACCGTATTGTTAAAAACAAAATCTTGGTTTCCCTCGTCGGTGTAAAACTTCATCGCCCATCCGTGCACATCACGCGAGGTATCGGCAGATCCGGACTCGGGCCCAACCGTTGACACACGCTGAAGTACGGGTGTCTTCTTTCCGACCTGGCTGAGGAATTGGGCGCTGGTGAAGTCTGAACAGTCGCGCGTGGCTTCGAATTCACCATATGATCTACGAATGTCAATTCGAAGTTCTCCGTATATCGGGATATCGCGGCTTACCCGACAGCCTTAGCGTGAACAACTATTCAGGATCTCTTGTTAGTGTACAGTAGATAGTTAAGAGCTCAAAGCCAGCTGAGAAAAAACTAACCGTTCGGGGATTCTCTCCCGGGAGAAGTGAGCGAGGGTTTCGATAAGCTGGGTGTCTTGAAGTAACCCGAGGCTGCCACCCTGTTTGCCTTGCATGAGCACAGCTGTGCTGTTGCTTGCGAAGGGGCACCCTGCAAATGTCAGTCTAAAGTACATATCACAAGTGATAAAGGGCGTACCCTCAGCCAGAGTGTAGTATCTATTGTCGCCCATGCCGAATGATGACTTGGTTAATGATAAAGGGTCAGTTAAGACAGAAAATGGGAATGAGAGAAAGTTAGAGCTTGTGTGAGGAATGTGGCTCATATATAAGTTTGGACACAATAATGTGCTGCCTGCTTTTAAGATGGAACATGGATTGGGCCATAGTAATACGACTACATTAATTGGAGCGCTAGCTCCACTACGAAAAGGCTATCAAGCAAAAACCTGAATCACCGTAGTCAGCATCATGACAACGTGCTGGTACCAATTACGGGTTCTTGCAGGGTTGCGCACGGCAAGCTAGGAAAGTCAAATGAAGCTATGCTTCAAGGCTGCAAGAAGACGTGGGCCCCTCTCTGATTGGGCAAATGCCACTACTAAATCCGGAACGTGGCGCAGGACTCCGGACCCACTGCCGGTTCCAAACGTTTCCCTTCAAATTGGCTCCACCATAACTTCCTATCTCCACTCAAGGATCAAGAAGGAAGCCAAGCATTTTGACTATTCTCACTATTACTAGCCCGTACGACCGCTTAGCCAAACCGGTGCGCTATCGCCACGCGATGCGAAATTATCAAGTGCAGTCAGAATGGCCAAAGAAAATGCGGGCCTCGAGAAGCGGCTACGAGCGCAGGGGAAGGAATTATAGGACGAGGAGCTACAACCAACGCCTACGAAACGAAGCGAGGTATCAATCGAAGCGGACAGGGCAGTACACGAGCGTGGTAATATTTCTTTTATTGATAAAGAGCCATTGCGTTGATAATTGTGCAAATAGTTTGATTTTGGTGAAAAGGCCCTTCCGCCGTAGCGCACCCACAACGAGAAGTGGTGTGGGTGGACTGAAGGTAGACCAGAGGGCACAGATATCAGCCACCTTCGCGGCGCACCTCCCCCCCCCCCCCGGCCCCGGGTCCGAAGGACCAGTTTCACGATTTAATCCTTCATTTTAGAGACGCCATACCCCACATCCAGCCGACCTTCCACCTACGTATATACAATTGGTCTTCCCTTTTGTCATTTTTTCATTATGTATTTTCTCCTTTCTTCCAATTCAACTGGGAGTCTATGGTGCGCCTACAATTTCCGCGATGTTAGATGTCTGATTATTGAGACATGAAGAGTGGGTAACCTAAAAAGCACAGACTCGGGTTCAAACCCCTCGTGCATTCCAGGCCTTACTCAAGAGACCCAACTTTGTTAAACTTACAGGTATATAGTATGTATCAATCCCACGGGTGGTTTTGGTCCGCGGCAAGATAGAAGCCGTCGTGAGCGCCACTAAACTCTGGGCAGGGTTGGCATATTTACTAAGTGCTGGAATATCAATCAATCATAGCAATTGCCGCTCCATTCCATAGAAAACTACATCTTTACCCCACTATAACTATATCTTGGCTGAGCTTTTGCGGGTTGCCTCCAAGGCTCCGCCAGGTTGGGGGACTATCTGGGGAATGCGGGGTTTGGCCATATATAATTATAGCAGTCCGGGGACTGAAGTCTTCCTTGGAGATCAAAAGTTCAAGGCACTTCTGCAATAAATCACCTTGTCAATCTTCGCCAAAATGACTGAACTATCGGCACCCAAAGGCGTCTGTGACAATATTGACTATGTCAACGGGGCTGACCCTTCGATTATCCAGGCTTCCTTTGACACCTTGCGGGGTCTAAGCAGGCATGATCTAGACGCATTAGAAAAGCACTTAGTGCGCAAGGTGGATTGGCGTATGATGCCTACAATCACCGTCATGTTTCTCATGAGGTAGGCTTATGCTGTTGCTGGAAGGAATTCCTCACTAACTCGATACAGCTATCTCGACCGCATCAACGTCTCCAATGCACGGCTGGCTGGCCTGCAGGAGGATCTTGGGATGTCAGACACGGTGTGGAATACAGGCATATCGATGTTTTATGTTGGCTACCTCATCGGCCAGCTTCCTGGGAATATGTGGCTAGCAAGATCTAATCCTCGGACGGGGCTCTCCGTTATGATGTTGTCATGGAGCATCTGTACTATATGCATGCCGATCATGAAAAGGTAAAGCTGCTCCGAGTGGGGTCATCGAAAGCTAAGACTAACGGTCTCCAGCGGGGTAGGATTCTGCATCTGTCGATTCTTTGTGGGTTTGACCGAAGCCCCATTCTTTCCCGGAATCGCTCTCGGTAAGATAATCGAACCATCTGATTTACTCCCACTTACTGTCGCCAGTGACTTCTTCTTGGTATAACAAGAAAGAAAGTCCCACGCGAATGGCCATCTGGCATGCAGGCAACACCATTTCCAATGTCATCTCAGGATTCCTCGCCGCAGGCATCCTTTACAATATGGACGGAATCCTTCAATTGCACGCCTGGCAATGGTTCTTTCTTATCGAGGGAGCAGTTTCTATCCTGGTTGCTATTGCTGCCTTCTTTCTGCTCCCCAACTGGCCCCATAACACCAAGTGGCTTACCGAGCAGGAACGGGAGATAGCCCAGTATCGAATTCTGCTTTCCAATGGTGGGTACGAAGAGACTCAGGGGGGCACGTGGGATGGAGTCAAAGCCGCCATCAAAGAGCCCTTCACATGGATGTTCTGCGGTCTTCATTTCTCCCTCGTGAATGCGCAAAGCTTCAAGGACTTTTTCCCATCGGTACGACTTTTTGACCTCATGGTGCAGTGCATTTCCGAACGCTGATCCGATCTGACATAGATTCTTACAACGTTCGGGTTCTCCGAGCTGACCACATACCTGGTTCAGGCCCCTCCATATATCATCGCGTATATATCGGCCCTTGCGATTGCATACTCGTCCGGGAAATACCAAGAATCGTGCTACCACATTATCGTGCCGATTGTGCTAGGTGCAATAGGAACAGCGGTGCTTATATCGACCCTGAACGTGGGTGCTCGCTATTTTGGCATGATTCTCCTAATTAGTGGGACTTATTCGGGCCTCAATCTTCAGCTGTCGTGGGAGACGACGCTTGTGCCCTCGCCACGAAGCAAAAAGGCCGCCTTGATTGCCATTGCCAATTGTATCAGCCAAACCAGTCATTGGTTCAGCCCCTACTTCTTCCCCACGTCACAGGAGCCGTTCTATCGCATGGGAGGTGGTTTGATCCTGTTCGGGTGCATATGCACTGTGGTGTTGTGTTGGGCAATTAAATACCGGGCCAAGGTCCTCAATCGAAGATTAGATGCGGCAGAGGGATGGTCCAGGGATTGCGTGGTCGAGCGGGGCTGGCGGTATGTGTATTAGTCGGGCGTGTGTAGAAAAATTGTAGGCTTCTATCTAGCTGTAAGAGAATACCAGGTTGGATGGCGCCGGGTGATTAGGTGAAGGATACAAGATGGACTTGGGATGGGAGGAGGATAGTGTGTTCTCATGTAACAGAGACTAACGCTTAAGGAACGGAGATTCCTCCTGCGTGAGTCGTATTTGGACCTGGGCATGGGCATGTCCATGGACAGAATCAGCGTGCGCATGCCCAAATGGGCGTGTGTCCATATGGGCACGCCCATTAAGCCCATTTGGCCCCCAAATTTGGATTATTATTATGCAGAAAATCAAAATTACTAGTGTATTTTATCGATGTTTTAATTTCCCCCCTTCAATATAGTAGAATACCAAATAGATTACTAACTATTGTAGTGGGGAAATAGGTGATGAGTATGTGGAAGCCTGATGTCTGAGGCTCCTACAAGTTAGATAGTACTCGTTCGTCCTACGTACACGAATAACACACTACACATATCTTCCGAACTCGTTCCCCGTTGCATAGAGGTGTCCTCTCTTCGGCTATTTCCTGTTATTGCTCATTGAGACCACTACCCTACAATGGCTGAAGCCTACTAGGACTGGTGTTGGTGTTGTTCTCGCTCTCGACCCGTCTGCTTGACAGACTGCCACAGCGCATTCTCCTTTTCAATAGCTATAACACCTGCATCCTTCAGGTCTGCCGGATTCACTTAGTATAGCAGATAGAGATATTAGGTATAAATAACCTTAGAAATCCGCAGAAACTTTTTTAAAATATCTTAAAACAAAGCAGATATAGTCTAAGTAGCTAAGAGCCTGCTAAATCCCCTCCTTCAGGACAACATTCTAGATAAAGGCTATATACATAACTGACTCCTAAGTAGAAGGCTAACTTAATACTAATAGAACAGTGTATACAGATCCTCCATATCTTAATATACATTACAAAAGACCTTACACAGGATAAGACACTAATAGAGAGGCATCAAAGAGCATATTACAGAGTACACCTAATTTTGAAAATATACTTGCTGTCAAGGCCTCTGGAGATCAGATCGAGAGGCTGTCAGAAATTAGAGATAAGAAAGGACAGATCTTAGTAATAGATAATGTAATGGGGGTTTCCGCTCTCAACATCGGTATCCTGTAATCAGGTGACTAAGGCCTTAGCAACGAGGCCACTA
>JAMAGY010000117.1:0-22348 GCA_023626415.1 Penicillium sp. S1701
CTACACTGCATGTTACGATACAGTTCTTTCCGACATGGCCCGATTTACCATACAAATACTATGGCAATGTGGGCAGGAGCTGAAAACACACTAACACTGAGATAGTGGTAAGTTACCCCATCTCAGGTTGACAGATTCTAGCTATTGATGTCACAATCCGACATTTAGTGAGATATGAGCCGTTCATCTTCGTGATAACAGAATATGTTGATTTGATAATTTTTCTGAACTATCACCAAACAAAGCTCCACTCCAGAGAAATGGAAAGGAGGCCATTTCTACTTTCTGCCAAAGAGGCGCAAGAATGTTGTCCGCTTACGATGATCGCCAGGTCTACAAACTCGCTCAGAGATTTCCGTGGGATTGCGTAGGATTGAGGCCTCTTTGGTGTCCGTCGGCGGTTTAGTGAGCTGGGAAGACAAGGAGTCAACCTTCTCGCGCCATTCGTTTAAAGTAGACTTGGAAGATATAGTATGCGGATGGTCAGGGCCTAGTTTTCGGTCGCGAAGTCGAATGCATTCTGCCATCAATAGCAATGCGACTTTGCCTTGGGCTGATGACTTAAGGGTATGAGCAAGGTTTGCCATACTAGTCAGCGTGTCAGGATGGTCGGCGCCAAACTTCGTCTTGCTCGTCTCCATGACCTGCACCTCGAGCTGCTCCGCCTCCTCCCAACAGCCCTGGTTCCTATAAGTCGCTGCCAGATTGGTCATACTCGTCAGCGTGTCAGGATGGTCGGCCCCGAGCTTCGTCTTGCGAGTCTCTATGACCTACGCGTGGAGCTGCTCCATCTCTCCATACTGTCCCTTAAGTCGATAAGCTTCTCCTAATATTATAGAGCTATTAAGAGTCTCTTTACTATGTAATCTAAATATTAACGATCTTTAGTTCCGTGATTTAGATGCTATACTCTGTGATTCTATAATATTCCCGATTTTCTGTGTACACTATACTCTATTATAAAGCAGCGTAGCCTATTTCTCTAAAAGGCTTTGTGATTCTGGTTTTTATGATATAGCTAATTTTATATGTGGAAAGAGTGACTAGTACTGTGCCTAATTTTCATATTCACTAGTAAGAAACCTTTACTATAAGGTTATAATAAATTGCTTTTTCTATCGCTCTAGCTGTCGATTAGCTTAACTATACACGCACAGTCAGTTATACTAGTTAATATATTATAAACACTGTGCTTTCCCTATTAAGGGAAATAAATAAGAAGTCTCGCAGTGTTTTTATATTATCCTTAAAATTATAATCTATATTAGATATAGACCTATTATCTATATCCTTATCGTTTTCCTCGAACGTAATTTCCTCTAAGCTCGAATCGTTAGTTTATATGAATGAATACGGTTACTTATCCCGGGCAGCACGAAAAGGTGCAAATCTTGCTCGGCTGAGCCCCCTCTTCCTGGCCAGGGAAGAGGAGGCCCCGTACAAATTGCCTGTACGGGTAGGCTTCAGGAAAGTTTCAAAGGTTTTTGTAATGGCAAACACTAAGGAGCAGGCTAGAGACCTGTGACTAGGCAAGACTTCGGATGGTAATTAAAGAAAGGAGAATCAACCAATAATTATCAATAGTAACAGAGACTAATTCTTGAGGAAACCTCAAGGACAACAGGAATTTTGCGTCAAGTCATTCATCCCGACTATCACGTGGATTAGGTATAGATCGGGCACGAATCGGTAACGTAGCTGAAACAAGATCGAATTGCCAAAGGAAATACAAAGCGAGGTAATTGCTTCTGACTGAAGCTCACTCTCTTTGACACGAGCCCCGTGACAGTTTTCTTCTTCTTTGTGTGTGTCTAACTTAGAGAGCATTCTCTAAGACTCTCTGTCGGTTAAAAAGCTTATAAGAGAAAGTAAATCAGCGACTAACAGTCTTATATATCGAATATACTCGAAGGATATTTTCTATATAACAAGAATCAAGTTTTTTACCTTCTAGTCTCGATAAAGGTAGCCTGCCTTATAATTAAGAAGCTTTATCGCTTCGCGATCACTCTTCCAAAATATTTCCAAGTACTACAATACTAAACATCGGAACGCTTAATATATAATATAGCTAGCAGTCTATATAATCGCTAGCGGTATAAAGTCTAGTTCTTCTACTAGCTTTAGAATATTAGACGTTTCTGCTAGTAGCCCGACTTTTCGTCAGAGAAGTTCTATTATCTCTAGCTTTCTCATTAGCTCGACTTTAATAATATTCTAGTGATCGATAATTTTTAACGCTACTTCTTAGCTCCGATTTATAATAACTATTAATCTATACGAGCTTTAGGGAAGAAATTCTAATAGTAGCTTTATAGAGGTATTATGTTAGCCGACCCGCAGACTCTGCTAATCTGTTGCCGAGGACTAGCGAAGGAACCTATCATTATTAATATTATTAAGAATCAATAACTACTTCCCTCTCTTACTATCCTAGAGCTAACTTTTAACGAGTTAGTATATATTAACTGTAGAATCGTGACGTCTAACAATTTTAGCCTAGTCGGCGATATCTCAGAAACTTTACTCTAACCGGGCCGTGTTACTTATATAGACCTAGAAAATCTAGGTCGTCGGCGATTTAGATCGAACTCGGTAGGAGTACTCGATACTGAGTTACGATTTCCTTTCGGCTCGTCAGTAATAACCCACTGTCTAACTTCTTTACATAAACCCGACACCACCGATACTAACAAGTGGTATCCTAGACCCTAGAACAGAGGTCTTTTTATATGTCTGATCGAGCAGTGTATCGCGACTAATAAAGTCTGCGTCGCGACAGAACAGAATAGGTAACAGAGGAAGTGGTAGGGTTTCCGGTCGCTCTAAGTCAATATGTTTAGTTAATTAAGCTTATTAAGGGTCTTATGAAACCCACCCGGGGGCAGATAGACCGATCTGTAATTGATTCTCACCTAGTTACCCTAATTTTTGTCACTAAACGATATATGCGAAGATCTCATAGCTAATATGCTATATATCTCCTGTCTTGGTTTCTGGGGTAGATGGAAGGTACTAACAGAGGTGGAGAGTCCGTCCTTAGTCTCACTATCAGGTGATCTTTCGGGCGCTAAAATACATCAGGTGCTCTATTTTATTTTTAGAAAAGATCAAGACGGGTTTTTTCTCTTCAAAACGAAGTGGTGACCCAGGCGTATTGTCTTGTCATATAATTTACATTTCCGTTCTGTCGCACTGGGGTGATCTGCGGTCTAGCTTACTTTAGCATAGTCAGTTTCATGATTAGCTTGCAGTGGGTCTTGAGATTGTTTCTCTGTGTAAAACATGGAAGCCAATTTCGAATATTGCTGTACGCTATTCCCATTCAATTTTCCTTATCGGTAGAGTAACTACTAGAGTTTGATGATGTAAATAACCCAACCACGTCTCATTTGCCGCCAGATTAACACCCTGCATGAAGAGATATGTATCACACCGAAGCAAACATCAGCGGCTAAGTTAGACACCAGTAGGCACCACTTGCCTGCGTTATGATGCGGGTGTGTTTCAACCTTAGGGTTAAGGCACAAAATGTGGGGTAACGTGACTATGAATAAGGCAGGGTTGAGCTGAGCTGAGCTGAACTGATTAGGCTGAAACCAACGAACTTACTCAACCCCTGGGTCAGGTACGAATCTTTGTACCACCAATCAATGGCTTCAAACACGCAGTTTGGCGCGCATAATAATGGATTCCAGATGGACACGAATTACGGAGATATCATCCAAGCCCAACTCCATATCCACCAAGGTATATCGATACACAAGTCTGTCGGTCTATGATTAACAGACGTATTCTTTAGGCCCCCCAGAAACCCCGCCCGAGTCTTTATCTACGATCCCTTTCACTCGGGATCCTGACTTTGTTCTATGTGGTACGATTCTTGATGATATCTATCAAAAGTGTTCTTCGCCAGCCTCCAGAGTCGCACTCGTTGGCCTCGGTGGTGTCGGGTAAACTTCGTAAACAACATCCACTTCATTGCATTCATGTCTGACATCAATCAAGAAAGTCACAGTTGGCTATTGAATATTGCTACCGGGTCCGTGAAAGTTCACCAGATACTTCCGTTATCTGGGTCCACGTTAGCAATTCAGCGCGCCTGGAGCTAAGCTACCGCGAGATCGCCAACCGCCTTAAGATTCCGGGACGCGATGATCCTCGAGAGAGCGTGTTTCAACTAGTCTACAGCTGGCTATGTGATGAAAAAAGAGGGAAATGGTTGCTTGTGCTCGATAACCTTGATGATGAGGGCCTTCTGCGCAAGCCTTTGCAGGCCTTCAGTCAAGACACTGACTTACACACACCTTTCCTGGCATTCCTTCCTCGAAGCTCCCACGGCACCATAATTTTAACTACTCGCAATCAGAAGGTCGCCCGTATGGTGGTTAGCGAATGCGATACATTTCGAATCGAGCCAATGATCCCCAAATTCGCAATCTCCTTGGTGCAGAAAAAGCTATCTATCGAAACGACTGACGACCGCGTGAAGGACCTTGTGGAAACACTCGAATACATGCCCCTCGCGATTGTGCAGGCGACTTCGTACATCAGACACGCATCACTATGCTCGATATCCCACTATCTAAAAATATTCCGGAAGAATTATCGGATTCTGAACTATGAAGATGGACATCCCCAACGAGACCTTGGTTCCAGTAACTCTATTTTGGTCACCTGGCAGATCTCCTTTGATTACATCAAGCAAAACCGACCATCCGCCGCGGATCTTCTTTCCTTGATGAGCTTTTTTGACCGGCAAGGCATTCCGAAGTGGTTGCTACAAGTCATGTCGAAAATTGGAAAATCAAATCCAGGTGCCACGAGTCAGCCATGCAGTGACACTGATGATAGTGCGAGCGAAACCGATGGGCCTGATGACAACTTGGACTTCTATAATGATGTTCTTGCCTTGAGAGATTTCTCATTTATCTCAATCAACCGAAATTCGGAAATGTTTGAGATGCACCGGCTTGTGCAGCTTGCGCTTAGGGACTGGCTAAACACCCAGGGGCAATTTGAATACTGGAATTCAAAGTTTATAGAAAAGCTCTGCTTTTTGGCAATTTCCCTTGATGACTTTGACGACTCTGAAATTTGGAGACAGTTATTTCCACATGTGAAATCATCAATGTCGCAGCGTCCAGATTCAGAAGTGTCTTTGATTAATTGGGCTAATCTGCTTTATCATGCCGCTATGTATGCCGGCCCAAGTGGAAACGCGACAGATATGAAAAAGTTGGCTTCCAAATCTAGAGAAGAAAGAAAAAGGCTACTTGGACCCGAGCATGAGAGCACCTTGTGGAGCTCGAGGGCTTTGGGTATGGCATATTTTCTTCAAGGGCGATACCCCGACGCTGAGGCAGTACAGGTTGCATTAAATGAGGCCGTTACCCGGGTACTTGGTGAAGGCCATTCGTTAAGCATTCCTGCTGGGCATGAACTTGCTAAAACCCTAGAGAAGCTGGGAAAATTGAAAGAGGCGGAAACGCTCTTACTTCAAGTAATCGAGCAAAGCAGACAGGTAAATGGAGAGGATTCGCACAGCGCAATTGTAAACGCCTTTAGTTTAGCCTCGGTATACAGCAATCAGGGTAAGCACAAACTTGCTGAAGATCTGAGATCAAAGTGGTATGAGACCAGCAAGCGAGTTCTTGGTGAAGAGCACCCCATCACGATAGGGTCTATGAGTAGTTTGGCATCCTCATACCTCCTCCAGGGGCGTTTGCAGGATGCTGAACCCTTGTTTGCCCAATCACTGGATATGTGTCAAAAACACTTGGGCCATCAGCATCCAAACACCCTGACTGGGATGCACAATATGGCAGCTGCTTACGAGCAACAAGAACGTTGGGACCTGGCTGAGAAGCTATACTTGCAGGTAATTGCACTCAGAAAGGAGATCCTCGGAGAGGAACATATGGATACGCTCACGACGCTAAATCAGCTCGGGCTTGTGTATTTGGGCCTTGGGCGATATCCAGAATCCGTGGACCTCCTCGAAATGGTGATCAATAGCCAAAAGCAGTCACTTGGGCCGAATCATCTTTCAACTCTGACGTCCCAGAATAATCTTTCAGCGGCTTTCAGGGAACAAGGCCGCCTGGTGGATGCGGAAGAACTCGGGCTCAAAACTCTGGAAAGTATGACGCTTTCGCTGGCAGAAGATCACCCTGATAAAATAAGAACACGCAACAATCTGTTGATGACATATCAACGCCAGCGTCGCCCTCAGGCTTTCTACTCCCTTCTTGAGGAAGGCACAACAGCGCACATCCCATCGCTTACCCGCATGCCGATCTCCGGACATTTTGGAGACACGGGGGCCAGCGAAACTTACTATCCTCGACAGTCGCGGGATATCTTTGAGGTGTTCAGCGTTTTGCGCCAATGCGGTAATAGGGCTCTTCCTCGACATATTATTCTACAGATTGTCGACCACGCTCAGTATTGGATTTCCCATAGGGCATGGAGGAAAGAGACACTGTGTGTGTCCGAAGCCAACTGCCAAGAGCGGACCCCATATCTAGTCACTGAACTTATTCATGGCTTAAAATATCCTATCATGCGGATTATCCTGCGCATTTCAAGTCTGGGTTATGGCGAGGGCTCTTGCCTCGAGATTCCACGGACATGCTTCGAGATTGAGATTGAACGCCCAGATGCGAAAGATCATGATCCAATCCTGAGCCGACTACACTTCAAAAATGGCCTACACACATGCTCGAAAGTTCAAGATTACACCCTTTCAATCACCCCCGACGAATATCTCCAGGTTGGTGACAGGATATCAATTATTCCAATGGCGCCTTCTCCGGAGTGGATGAATTTCGTAAAATCAGCGTGCATTGATGTGCATACGACCTGTCTGTTGTCAGAGAAGGAGCTGAGCCGTTCTTCATCAATCAATTCTTGCTTTTCTGCACTCTACGAACTACTTGTGTTGTGGCTATTTTCTATCTTTTTGTTACTCAGCAATTATGGATAGAAGATGTGGTCCGCGTACCATCCCACACAGGCAGTCGGAGCGGACAAATATGACCGCGCAACTCGGGATACGCCACTGGTGCATGTTGAAACTCAGAATCCGACAGGAACAATCTCTTAGACTAGTTGCTTTTATATCCCATGAACTTCCTGGGATCACAATAAACCTTGAAATCTGTCATTCGCATTTGAGTACCCTCTTCGGGCTAGTCACACGCTCACGTGCTAGAAGCCACTTTCTGTTTGCTTTAAGCTTTTACTAGTAGTGTCTTTACAGATATACCTTCAGGATTATTTCGATTACTGAGACATATTATTCTACGTATATCCATCTTTAACGTGGGCTCTCAGTTATTTTCTTTTAGTTCTCGTAATAGATAGAAATATAAAATAATTATTTAACAATACTTAGAATATATATTACTACTACTATAGCTTACTAAAATCTAATATAGTATAGAGTCTAATAATATATTAGTAATATATATCTCTTTTTAAAACCCAGAAAAAACAAATCATTTTCTAGAAGTATTAATCTCAACGAAAAGATATATTAAATAAGTCCTTACTAGTAGTGTACATATGGGAGTCCACAGAGGACTTAGCACAGCAACGGTGACGGCCTTCGTATTGCTGTGCAGTATCCATCGGTTATTTAGGCTGCTACTGAACGATATTCGAATTTAAAGTTTAGCAAAATGATTCGTAAGTGGACGGATCATTCTTCCGCGCCCTGAATATAACCTTGAGGCAAGCCACAGGAGCTGAATTCTGTTAGACTCCCTATACTAAATCGGGCATGGGGCTTTCATGATTAGAGCCGCATAACACTAGCGCCACTACATATTTATCTCCATTTTCCAGCCTTCAAGCATGCATAAGCTTCGCTCCGTGATTTTCTTCGTACGCAGCTAACAGCTCTTCCCATCATCATTTCCACACTTTCAGGGTGCATAGCGCAACACCTTTCTTCTTGCTCTGTCCCGCTGCTCTCTCCACAAGCGTGGTAAAATATGGGCTTGTCCGAGTGCTACTGTGCCCTTTGTAAGGCCCTCTGAGCGATAGATTTATTCATCTTGGCTCCATCTCAAAAGGCTATCTGAATCGGCGGCGCAGAAAGGTCGCAAGACAACGTCACGCTAAGGAGGCAGGCCAAAGTTATGACTACACCTCAAGTGATTCGGAGCACGACTCGGACTTGGATTGCTCGGACGGCGAGAAAGGAATTGATGGTTTTCCTGAGTACTGGTGTTATGATCCTGAGTTTGTTTCTGGGGAAAGAACAGAGTGGCTTAACCACTACCGAGCGCTTGGCTTAAATTTTGGTGCGGTCGGGGGTGCCAAGTTTGTTTTAACCTTTGTTACGAAGTTACAAGAATTTCTGCTTACTCAAAAACTTCTATAACAGAGCTTTCATCTCTGGTCAAGCGTGTGATGACGGTTACGTAAGTCTAACTAACGTAACAGTGGCTTTTCTCGAGCGAATTCTGATTTTGTTTAGACCAGGGTCGAGGTTCAACAGGGCGAAGGTAACTGAGCATTGCTTAACTCTTACATCCAAATGTGATGGATGTAGCCTAGAGACCAGAATAACTTGACCAATAGATCCAAACCAGCCACCTATATCTGAGAAACCAAAATTCTGGTGGTGCGTTGTCTCATATCAGGGGAACTTGACCTAGTACTCCCGCTGACAACTCAAAGCTACGCTCCACCTTTCGACGATGCTGAGGTTTCATTTCCCTTCCATACTCAATGTATGTATTTTCTTGAGAAAGCACATAAGTGGTTCTGTGCCAGCTATCGGATAAAAGAAGAGAGGTAAGCTATACCTAGAACGCAGTCTAGTTCTGACAGGGTTCTTTTAGAGTCTGAGGGGACCTGAAGCATCACCAGGTCTGACTTGAGCTAACAAGAAGATAAAAATATTGTAGGCTCAACTTAGATGCACTCTACTGTACTGCTCTACATCTATCGAACAGCCCATCTTTAGACTTGGACTATGGTATCTCCGATGAAGCTGCCACACAAACATGGGAATGCCTGCCGGGAGAGGAGGTATAAAACAATTTACTAGTATGTTCGTAAGCTCTGCTAACTACTTATAGTTCTCCGTTATCACCCCTCTAGAACCACTCCCACTCGAACTACTGCTTACCGTAGAATAGAATGACGTCTTGTTCTGCAGCAAGGTATCCGGAATCAACACATTTCAGCGCTTTCCTGTCGAGATCGTACAGATTATCTGCCGCTATCTACCCGAAGAAGCCTTACGGGCGTTTTCTCACAACATCGCTTACGGCATACTGTTTCACGCAAGAACCGGCATTTTGGAAATCTCTTTGTATGTCACGCTTACCCTGGGCTTTGGAGGCCTGGGAAGGCCAAGGTACCAGAGTGCGAGACGCAAGACCGTCCAAAGTTGATTATCGAAAGATTTACCTCCGCCTCGAAAAGTACACTTTGAAGCCGTTCGGAGCGACGGTCTCTATAAGGGCTTGGATGGGGATCATGAACCGAGGGTGCATCTGGAATGCATGTGTCCAGGTCTTGGAGCATTATTGCGAGGGCAGGACTTCAGGGGGTAACCCCTGGGCTCGAGGACTTCCCAGGTATCTGAAGGGTGACTGGAAACCCCCTTTGCCTGGTAACGCGTCAGACGTGGCTGCTTTCTTGGGTACTTTCTTTGCAGATTGAGTGGTGTGAATGTTTCATGCTTCTTTGGCAGTAGTAAGTGGGCAGGAAGTCTTCTCACTGTAAGAAAATCGGGATAACTGCCCCGAGATCAGTGATCAGATCATGTTGATTAGTTACGCAATGAATCGCTAAGCAACTGAGGTCGATTAGGGGCATGCTCAATTCCACCCCACGAGCAAAGGGCGGTGAAGTGTGTGAGCGCTCGAACGTAAGGCGACGGCCAAGAACTAGTCACACGCTGTCGCACATCGTGGCCCTTCAATGAACCAAATAGGAATACTTAGGGAATGGTATTTGAGCGTTACAGTGGTTCTTAAGCACCGGGAAGATTCAAGGACGTCAGCCAGAATGAATCAAATTTATGCAAGAAAATTCGTAGGAGAGTGCGAGTGTAGTTATTGGACGACTATTGATACAAGGACACGATTGCCAACTGAAAATTTAAAACATAGCGTTTCTCCTTCTCTTGCGATGTTTGAGGTGTTCCGATCATTCGGGGTCATTCGGTTATTTGAGTTCGGGGTGGGGCATTCGGGGGAAGTCAACATCGGAGGAGACCGACCGGGTCCATTCGCTTTTGCAGGAATTCCCTTGAGATTATCTTCCCTCGGATATATGAAAGTATCAATCCGCAGTCACATGTTCCGACTGTCAATATTTCCTTGATAAATTTCGTGTACCAGTCCTCTTTTCGAGGTATGTCAGATGCCTTTATTTCCCCCAAATATATAACCCAGCTACCCATTTATGAGTCTGTGATACTACAGATAAATCAAACCAAGATGACAGACCGATATCAAGACATTCAAACCGTTGATACAACGACCTTCCCATTCATCCTTGAGCAAAATGTGACTATCCAACTTGGGAATGGTGGTGTGGTTCGCTGCAACGTATATAAGCCCAAAGCAGCTTCAGCGGAGATCAGGTTTCCGGTTCTTGTGACATACGGACCGTATGGCAAGGACGTTCCCTATGAACAGTATGTAGGATTTTCTCTTGTCTCCTATTAGCAGTGCTAACACAGTTGAACGGAAGATTCAACCCGAAGAGCTTTTCAGAAGTGGATCCAGTGCACCAAACAGAGCATTCTGCATGGGAGACTCCGACCCCTCTCTTTTGGACCAGTCATGGTTATGTTGTTGTGCGAGCTGATGAGATTGGCATCGGACAATCTCCCGGAGTCTTGCACGTCAAATCCGCGATTTCAATCGATGGGTTCTGTGACGTGATTGAGTGGGCGGCTCTGCAGCCTTGGTCAACTGGAAAAGTCGGCCTTCTGGGTGTTAGCTACTATGCAGCTACACAATGGCAGGTTGCCGCTCGTCAACCTAGTGGCCTCGCAGCTATCGTGCCCTGGGAAGGATTTTCCGATGCCTATAATGAGTCTATACGACATGGTGGGATTCTATCGAACAGATTTTATAACACGTGGTACGCTCGTCAGGTCGCGCCGAACCAATATGGACTACCTGGACGCGCTGCTCGTAATTGGGGTCCCGACACTATTGAAGGAGACCTACCAGCCAATGAATTAGACGCAACCCGACACAAGGCTATTCTGCATCAACAGAGGTTCCGCGACGATGAAGAAATAGCTGCCATTAACATCAACCTGGAAGATATCAACGTTCCCATTCTGAGCGTGGCCAATCTGGGTGGGAACCTACTTCACCTCCGAGGAAATGTGAATGGGTACCTATGGGCGGGATCCGAATTCAAATACCTTCGGTTTATCGTGGGTCGGCATGACCTACCATTCTACTATCCCGAAGAAGTAGAAGTCCAAAGGAGTTTCCTCGATGCTTGGCTGAAAAACGAAGACCGGGATGGATGGACCAAAAAGGGGGTTCTGCCCGCAGTTGATTTGATTCTTCGCCAAGGAGATGTTGGGTACAACAATCCATCTGCGGAGAAATCATTTGTTCGGAGAAAGGAAAGCGAATGGCCGATCGCCAGGACGCAATATACACCTTTCTATCTTACAGCAGACCAAGAGCTTCGGTCCGTACAACCGGACCAGCCGCTAGCACGAAAGCTAAGTTATAGAGCCCTGGGAAGTAACAAATCTTGTGATACTTTGACGTTCACCTCAGCACCTTTCGAATCAGCAACTGAGATCACTGGACACATCGTGGCTCACCTCAATGTCTCAGCCAGCAGAGATCGATGGGGAAGCTCTCCATCTGATTTGGATTTGTTTGTCAGCCTGCGTCACCTGGCACCATCTGGCGAAGAAATCCTTTATACTGGATCTTTAGGTGACCCTGTTCCGGTAACGAAGGGATGGCTTCGTGTGTCCCTCCGTAAAACCAATCCTCAACATCCACGCTACCGGTCTTGGTTGCCGTATCGAGACTTTTACTCCACAGACGTTCTGCCTGTCATTCCAAACGAGGTATACGCCGTCGATGTGGAAGTCTGGCCCACGAACGTAGTGGTTGAATCTGGGGGCAGACTGGTCCTAGAAGTGAGCTCAGGAGACACGTCAGGGACCGGAATTTGGGGTCATGATGACCCAATTGACAGGTATGAATCTGGTAGCAGCCATTAGACGGCCAGACGTGCGCGATCGGTTGACCTGACACATTCTAGATCGGAAGAAATTTTCAAGGGCCAGAACAGCATTCACTTCGGCCCTACCTATATCAACTATGTCATGTTACCCATCATTCCTTCCAAATAAGAAAAACTTAAACAGCGCCGTTCCATTTGAGGCGTACGGCCATATTCAAAAATATAATTGTTCAACATGCCACATCATGAGGTATATTTGTCTGTATTTGGGTAAGTTTAAGCAGCATGCGCTAGTAATTAGATTTATGTCACAAAGGAATCCGACACGGAGATTGCTGAGCGTGGTTGATGAATTGGGATATGAAGAAATCCAAGATGTCTCCAATTGAGAATAGATGAAATCCCGGCTTTCTTCCCTTGCGCTTGAAGACCCAATTAGATACATAGCAAATGCTGTCATTATTTGAAAATAAGCGCAAGATACTTTCAATTAATATTTCGCGATGATGCCTGCCAACGCTGTGTTACCAGAGACAACTGATTGAATCTCGGAGTAACGAACGCAGTGCAATTATCGTTGACAAGCAGAGCCGTGAGCTTCGACAGAAAGTAATCGCTGACTATTTATCCGTCAAAGGGTTTTCCTTTCGAAACACCGCAGTCGATTTCCCTGGGTACTCTTCTAGAGGCGAACCATTTTATTGGATGATCGCATTGAGCGTGTATTGTGAAAGACGGATTCAGCTGTAAATGGCTAGCCAAACGTCCTCCAGCCCTGTTGAAATATGGTGGAAGGGTCTAGCCCGACAAACTGCTCAACTCCAGCTCCTGTGAAACATGGATTGTACCAGTCATGATCTGGTGGCAGAATGACCTGGCTCAACAGTGAGCCGCTTTGTTCGATTTCATTTGGAGCTCCAAATTGACAGTCCATGGTAGATGTCGAATGGGATCCGTCTTGGGTTTCAAGCCTTCCTATTGCACTACTATCGGGAATTGAGATTTGCGGCTGTTCATTTGAAGTGTCCTTGGATTGGTTGTGTCTTGCGGATATCTCAGGAGGCCCAGATTTATTTGCCTGTGCTGAGAATTGGTCTGAAGCTACATTAACATATCAACATTGGGGTATTTCAAGGATATTTGTGCGAGACGTACTGCTTTGTGATGGTTCGGGCCTAGGTGAACATCCCTGCTTAGACAAGCCTGTTTCTAGAGCTGTATGCAACTTTTCCCACTATCGAAATCAATCATTAGAGCATGAACCCTAAGAAAAACCAGTTTATGTGGTCGGGAATGCGACATGCGGCTTACCGGATGCTGTAGCGCTGGCCAGTAGATTCGTAGATGATCTAATAAGCGCAGTATTGACTTGACAGCAGCAAATCTGTAATTACTCTTCACACTTTGAATTGAAGATACATTCGCGTCTTTTTCCTGAGAGGATAATTCTGCGACCAGGAGAACGATACCAGCGACAAAGGCACCATAGCCAACAAGAGGAGGAAGATGTGAGACGTGATACTGCCCGCACAAATAAGACTCTAAAAGGCTATGAAAGAGCTCAGCATGGTTGACAACAGTTTTCGCGCTTTGTTTCTGCGTATCGAGGTCAATTATTGGGTCAGCAGGGATACCGGAAAATAATGGAACATTCATAGAATGCAAGGTGATTTGGCATTGATGGTAAATAGCATCATGCACAAGGAATAGAACTGGATCTTCCGATGGCCAGTCATTGCAGGGTCCGGATTTTCTCATTGTGATCGCGTTTTCAAACAGCGATGTTGCCATGGATGATAGTTGCTGCGCCGAGTCCAAATTCTGGGCGTTTGAAAAGGCGCGATCTTTGCACAATAATTGAATTTTCGCCCTGTGGAATCGGGTTCAGAGGGAATCAGACCGCAGGATACAATCTTCTACTCAGCACTCACCATAATCCGATCATCTTGATTAAGCACGCTGCAGCTCCAGGATGAGTATCGACTCTGGTTCCTGATTCTACCATGCTGGAATGCCAATTCCCATCCATTTTCTGGTTTAGAGTTATACCAGGTCCTGAAAATGTATTTGAGATTAGCCCTGGGAGGGGGACCTCGGCAGCCTCCTGCCAGCATGATGTGATATATGGTTCTGGCTCCATTACAATGCATGTAGAAGTCCAGCACGCCCAGAAGCACCGGCGACCGAGTTCTGAATCAAGCGACCAGGTAGAATTGTCAGGCTTGTCAGTGGCCTTTTTGCTATATCCAAGAAGCTGGCAGGACCGGTAGGACAATGCTGTAGATCCGTCAGTCGGGGGTATCGAGAGAAGTTATTTAGAGACGTGAATGCTTACCAAGGCATAAATTAGCCGAGTGTGGCCGGCCAATACCAAACCAATAAAGTTGGAGGCATTCTAACGCCTGGGTTACCATAAGAGATGGGGCATCCACGGCCAACAAAAAAGCTTCCCTTTGCGCCGCTTTCGCCCAAGGTAGGCCACAGGAGTGATATGCACGGAGAAGTTTCAACTCCGTGTGCTCGACTCCCCCCTTAGATTCGTCGTCTTTATTGGTTGAACGGAGGAACCTAACATCTGCGATTAGCTGAATGTGTCACAAAAAGTGCCTCGAATGGATAAAATGTGGCATACAATGTTGCTAACGCTAGTAATGCTTTCAGAAGAGTCTCATGAAGTCCCCCGGTGAGATATTGCTGAAAAAGAACAGGTTTGTAAAAGAGGAGGGAGGCATTATACACCCGTGAAAAGTATATTTCCAGCAGAGAAAGTCCAAGGGCAGTCGGTGGTAACGGTGGCTGATCGGAAACTGGGTCCAATTCGGGTGTGGATACACTTGCCACACGCAACTGTGTTGGGTAGGACTAAAGAGCCATCAGTCATCGGGGCATAACCCTTCTATGTAGCCGGAATTCTGCATTAATACGTACATCCGAGAGTACATGGGTTCCTGTAACAGGCGGGGAAGATGTGTCGTCAATTTCATCGTCATTGTCTGGTAGTGTTTCTCCGCGAAGAAGACTGTCACGGCTGAGACTTGCAATGCGATATCGCGGGTTCGGATTGAGGCCTTGACCAGGAGCTTGTTGCAGGTCTGGCCCATTGCAGGGTCGCTGAAGAGCGGCACGTCGAGGGTGAGCCTGCTCTCGGTCTCTTTCAGTTGCCCTTTGCAAATGCCGGGGGCCACTTCGTTGACCCCGCGGGCCCCTTCGATTTGGAGGGTTTGGGTACTGACATGGAGCATCAATTCGATTGCACCTAGTGCACCTGGGACGCTCACGCCCACACTTGAGCTGAGAGTGGATCATTGTTAGCAGATGCCGCATGCTTGAATCTTTGTAAAGAGGCATTCACCTTCTGTTCGCGACATCTCAAGCATGCAGTTAAAGATAGACGTGGCAATGCACTAGTGGTCTCTGCCCTGCTTTCTGGAACAACTATATTGTCCATGCTGGTCATGTGGATGCTGTCAACGGAATGCTTGGCTCTTGTGTCGAAAGACCGAATGGCAAGTTTGTCCGAGAGCTGCTCCCTTCCCCGCGAACTCGGCACAAGTCACGTGCACTATCCGATCGGGCCGAATTAGGGTTTTAGGGTTTATGTCACGATCTAGCGGCACAGTCCAGGGGTGGGAAGTCGGCGACAATCATATTCAATGATGAGTTTGTGACGAATGTAGACTTTCCAACCGAAATCCGGCTTACAAAAATGCAGCATATTTTCACTGCTGTAGGATATTATCTCTTCTCATTTATTTCATTTCGGCAAAGGTCGGCAGGCGTCTCTGACTGTGAATGGCTGGGAATTACGAAATAACTCGGCTGTTGATATTCAGATAGTCCATACGCTGATCAATTGATTGTGTCACACTCTAGCCAAGTCATCCAACCGAGGTAATTATTGTTCAGAGAATAGGCCTTCGACTCATGATACCTTGATCTTCGCCTCGGCCTATGGGCTTTCCGTTTCATGCATCCAACTATTCCGTTTTGAATTTTCATGCTTCAGGGAGTTTTAAGGACGAGTAGATGGTACCTAGTAGGTAGTTATTACGGTAATATCATGAGACTTGACGAATAGCTTCATACTAGCGCCCGAACAGGCAACTTGTAGATGAATTACGTACTATGGTTTGAGATAAATTCCCAAATACTGTTACAATTGTAGTATTTAAAGTTTCCTAATTCGTACGCTATATTGTTACGCTACGAAAGCCCCGCTCGTCACGGAAGAATAAAATCATTTCCTGAATTTGATAGAAATACACTCAAAAACCGTATTTATATGATGTTTTGGCGCACGACTCGACTGGAGCGGCTGTACGGCTAGGGTTCAACCCATGAATCCAACCATTTAGGCAATTTCAACCATTCTTCACTAGCGCAGCCTTACGCTTGACTCAAACCATCTTCTTGTCACGGACCCGCAGAATGTAGACTATGAAGGCTTATCCTATATTCGGCCCGATTCGGGCAACGGCAGATGGAAAATTATTAATCCATGGCTCTGCATGTCTGGCCATCGACAAATGAATGGGGCTCAAGGAGACGGAAGATGTAAATCCAATTGTCGCTCGTGCGTCGACAGACCTGGCTATGTACCATTCTCCAGCTCTTCGTTCTGATGACAACACAAATGCAGCTCATTTCGATATCTCAATATGTTATGCGATGAACAGTTCGTTGTGATTGAAGTAATCCGTATTCAATGAGGCCTTTTCGAGCCAACTCCGAAGTTTCATTACGTGCGACCCTTTCCTCGATTATAACCTAAAACTTATAGTGATCTTGCGCCCTGTCGCGGCGAAGGCCAATCGGAGTAATCAGCGGTTATGCCTCCACATCTCCACTGTATGCCGAGGCTAATGGTGATTACCGTTGGCCGTTCATCCGTGACAGGCAGTAATGCGGGGAATCTGGCAAATCGAGCGACCTTTGGCTCTATTTGAGATGAAGCAACTCGAGTTTACTCCATAAGTAGCTTGTCAACCTCAATAGATGCAGCAAGGTCGAACTTCGCTCTTCTGATGACTTCTGCCAGAATCGAGATGTATAATGTCTCGGAAGCTTTCTTTGAACAGCCACGCAAATTGCGAATTCTCATCATCGGTTGCGGTGCGTCCGGGATTCTATTCGCATATAAGCTACGAAAGCATCTCCCCGACAGCGAATTTGTAATCTACGAAAAGAACCACGATGTCGGCGGTACCTGGCTTGAGAACAGATACCCCGGGTGCGCGTGCGATATCCCTTCCCATGCATACCAATACAATTGGGCCCCCAACCCGGAGTGGAATAAATTTTACTCGGGGTCTGAAGAAATCTGGCAATATTTTAAACGCGTCGCGCACGACTTTGATATAATGACGAATGTTAAGTTGCGGCACCGGGTTGGAGGAGCAGAATGGATGGAAGCTGATGCGAGATGGAAATTGTCTATCGTTAAGGATGACGGTTCTGTCATTCAGGACGAGGGAGAATTTCTGATCGATGCCAGCGGAGTTCTGAAGTGAGACTCACATTCTAGTTTACTTCGCTCCCCATCGAGGCTAATCAATTTGATAGTAACTGGAAGTGGCCTAACATTCGCGGACTTGACACCTTTGAGGGAACTCTAATTCATAGTGCTAAGTGGGATGATTCTTATGACTTCACAAACAAGGATATCGCTGTCATAGGCGGTGGTTCCTCAGCCGTACAAATAGTCCCATCCGTACAACCCCAGGTCAAATCGATGAAAACATTCATACGATCACCTGCGTGGATATCAGGGAGCTATGCAACGAAGTATGCAGGTTCTGATGGTCGGAATTTTGAGTGTGAGCAGTTCCTCGGTGCTTTTTTGTTTACTGGTGCTCAATTCTAGCAGACTCCGAGACGCAAAAACAGAGGTTTCAAGAAAATCCAGGTGTCTACCTGCAGTACCGCAAGGATATCGAAAATGAGCTAAACTCCCGATTTAAGTTTATCATCAAGGGCAGTAAGGACCAGAGTGAAGCTGTTAAGGTGGAGTGTCTCCCTGGGTGACTTGTGCATCTTTCCTGCTGATCATATCAGAAAACCACGCAAGACATGCGAAAGAGACTAGCTTCCAAGCCTCATCTGATCCAGAAATTGGTCCCTAATTTCGCTTTTGGATGTCGTAGACCCACGCCTGGAAACGGGTACCTAGAGGCATTGGCTAGCGACAATGTCGATGCTGTATTTGACCCGATTGCAATGATTACCCCGAGTGGAATCCAAACCACAGATGGTGTGGAGCACAAATTCGATGCTATCGTGTGCGCCACGGGTTTTGATGTTTCTTTCAAGCCTCGATTTCCTCTTTACGGTCGCGGGGGAGAAAACCTCCAGGATCGGTGGACTCGAGAAACACCGAAGTCATACATGAGCCTAATGATCCCCGGCTTCCCCAATTATTTCAGTTTGTCGCTCCCATACCGAACTAAATTATTGAAAAGCCACTAATATGAATGCTTAGGTTCGTTGGGACCACATTCTCCCGTTGGCCATGGGTCTTTGCTGTCAGTCATAGAGGTGATAGCGGATTACGTCTTAGCTGTCCTGCAGAAGGTCCAGCGTCAGCGCATACTTGCTATAGAGGTTAAATCCGAGGCCGTCAATGAGTTCACTGAGCATGCCGATGAGTTTATGAAGCGTACTGCCTGGTCCGATGGCTGTTCGAGTTGGTTCAAGAATGGTTCGGTCGATGGGCCGGTGGTTGCTATCTGGCCAGGCTCCCGGTTAACCTGGTTCGAAGCTCTGAGGGAACCTCGATTCGAAGATTTTGAATACACATACGAAACAGCTAACAGGTTCCAATATTTTGGAAATGGGTTCACACAGCGGGAGGTGGAAGGGCAGGATCTAACGTGGTATTTGGACCAGGCAGATATATAGGTCAAATCCGTACCTTGGGCAGTGATCCGAACAGGAAAAAGTTTGGCACTCATGAGAACTTGGCTTTTTAACGTGATTATATTGAATTTGCAGTACAGAATGACCCATGCAAACCAACTTTCCCAGAACTCCCAATGAATTCGCCTTCTAAAAGATGTTGAGGAATTCCTTGTTTACATCCCGCATCCATAGAAAATGTATCTATTGAAACTATCCCCATTTTGATGTCATACATTCATAGTTACTCACCTGTACTGTAGGCTAAGTCTAAGGAACGTAGATGCAGAGTTAACTGGGAATAAAGTTCGCTTAAGAATGTATTATTCTGTTTCACATGGAGGATGTTGTAACTTAATTATAACTAACGTGAGTCCCATGAGAGTGGGCCTTCCGACCAAGCGGGCCACCGCAGAACACCATTTTAAACGCCGTTTTCTTCAATCTTGTATCTCAACAACTACCACTTTAATTTACTGTGGTATTAGTATATTACTTTCTATAGTCTCTCTATATCATATGTATAAATTCTTACTCAAACCTGTACAATAACTTGAAATACCATAGGTTATGTCGTAATTTATGTACAAGAAGCTGAGAGAGATGTTTCACTAATATTTTCCGTCTAAATCCTCTTAGCGTTCACCTAGATACCACAAATAATATATAGATAGTGAACTTGAAGTTTGCCATCTATACGAGCCCTGATAGTTGAAGTTAAACATTCTCCGAATCCTAAATTACATAATGAAGGCAGTTCAACTTGGACACAACTACTCCTGATGACATATTACCACTTTTGCTTCAACCTCAGAGCTGCAATGTGCTTCTAGAGAGATGTTGAGTCCAATCGCAAGAAGACGACCATTTATCGCGTCGCGGCGTTCATCTGTCAAACGCTCCGGATTGACGGCCACCTCGTCTCCAAATGTTGACGCAATTTCCTCCAGTGATAGCCCGTTAGTCTCTGGAAGACGCCGCACAAAAAGAACACATCCAGCTGGAATCAGGATGAAGACGATGTAGTACCTAAAATTGATCAGAGATGTTGAAATTTGTATTTTAGACTTCAAATAGTCCTCTAGCGTGGATCGGTTGCAACATACTTCCATCCCATAGCGGCAAATGCTACAGGATACAGCTCGGTATATATCAACGCAGTTGCAAAAGAGCCCGGCAATACATATGCCCAGACCGTGAGCTCTTACTCGAGTCGGGAAAATCTCACTGCAGTACACATAGCTGCTTGCATCCTGCGTTCCCCCGTAGAACATGATAAAGAGGAAGAGGAAGAGTACAGCGACCGCGTTACCCGCCTTGTTGGACGTTGAAGCGTTGAAGCATATGGGGCGACAAGATCTGTCTCGACAATCATCACCGAAATACACCCTATGAGGCCATAAGTGAGAACCGGGATTCGTCCGAGCCAATCAAGTAGAACGGAGTTGACCCAGTTCGAAAAGGCACCCCAGGCGGAAAACAAAGTATACAGAAGAAGCGGGAGCCAGCCATAAAGTCCGAGATTGTTGTAGAGTAGAATTTGAATTTGGTAGCTGTTGATTACCAGGACGCCGGTAGATTGGGAGGCAAACCTACATCATTGTAAGAACGCGAATTTATACCAGGAGGGGGGGAGGGGGGGATACTGGACTAAAAGCCCCGCTAGGATTCGCTTTCGATAGGATTTTTGTTTCAGCATATCCAAGAGCCAAAAAGCCCCATTCGTATTTTCAAGCTCTAGCTGGACCAGAATTTGAAGGAATTCTTCATCGGCGCCATAATTGGAATAATCTCCTGCTTGGTTATGGAGCCTCCGAATAACATCTAAGGCCTGCTGGTCTCGGCCCTGTGAAAGAAGCCACCTCGGAGATTCTGGAAGCCACGGAGAGCCAACGAGCAAGATGATGGGACTGACAACCTGGAGGCTTACACAAAGCCGCCATTCCACTTCAGGCTTGGAGAAGTAGCATCCAAGACCAGTCAAGGCGGCTGCAGTCTGATGATTCATTAGATCAACCCAGAGCACATTACCGTGGCATTCACAGAATAGAACTTATCTCACATAGCCGATCACAATTGAAACCCCATGTGATCCTATTTCATTCGTAAGCGGACATTCATATCCCAATAAGCCACTCAAGTATCTCTGTACCGGTCATTCGGCCGCGCTGCTTTGCTGGAGAGAGTTCTGACTACAAAAGATAGTCAGACACCGCAATGTCGACTCAAAAGTTCTCGACAGAATTCAGTGAGTTTCATTACCATATATGCCGGTATCGTCACCCTGCATCATGCCAACTCCTACTCCACTAACGAGCCGACCCACCAGGATCATCGCAATGTGAACTGCAGCACCTTGGATAATAGCTGAGATGATACAGAGGACGCTTATAAGCTGAATAGATTTGCATCGACCGAGTTCGTTGAGCAAATAGTTCACGGTGAGAGAGCCGATAATGCCACCCCCATAAAAAAGACCATTCGCGGCTATCTTCTTGTCAGCTCCGATAAGTACGGGTTGATGAGCAACATCTGGTAAGGAATTAGAATACCACCGATAATATCATTTGCTTCCGTCGCCTTCGGTCCAGTCAAGGAAAGATTGAAGTATTCAAAAAACGATGGAAGACCGAAGACAGACGCAATTATAGATGAGTTATAGCCATAGGTGAATGATCCCAGTGAGGCAAACATAATGACGGCTAAGTTATATGCATTTGCTTTCACTGTGACAGTCACGTCATTTTGCTGGCCTGTTGGGTGTTTACTGAAAATCATGGTTCATAACACAACGCATTCAATTAATCTGTCTGCAAGAAGAATGAACCAAATTGAAAAGCCATCCTAGTTTTATAGCTCCCAAAGCCGCCAATATTGCCTCTGGAAGAGTTAGTAAATCACCGGGGGCAGAGTTTTTGACATACACCATCGCTCCTAGTGACCATGAAACCTAGCGGTATGCCCAGGTGTTGGGTTACGGTCAAACGGAAGTTGTGGCGAAGTGCGGGGAAGAGCTGAGGAAATTTAGGGGGAACATACGAACATGAAGCAGCCATGGCGCTGTTTACCTGAGTTCAAAGCACTCCAATTGTCGTGGGCTGAACAGTATCGGGCCGAATCATACGTTCGAATGTGGGTATTTGTCAAGTTTGCCTCGTTTGATACGACCTATATCATTGTGTCAAAGCATGCGGCGGGCGTTTTGCATGACCAATTAGGGGATAGAACCTTGGATCAAAGGTGTGAACAGTCT
>JAMAGY010000118.1:0-22026 GCA_023626415.1 Penicillium sp. S1701
ATAGATAAACAGAAAGAACTAACTAAATATTAAAATAATATCTAAGATATTATATAAACTATTAGCAGAATAACTAAATAGAACTATTACTATTTACATAATTTATATATAATAATATAATATATATAATAATAAAAGAAATTCTATTCTTTACTAACTATAGATATAATTCTATAATTATTAATAAGTCTATTAAGAAACAGATAAAAACAGAATTATTATAATTATTAATCTTAAAACTTAAGTAATTATATCTCTAATTAGCTAGGAATATTAAATTTTTAAATTTAAGAATAAAATACTATTATAATTAAGACTATTAGAAGAGACTAAATCTTAAAAAGAAAAAAAAAGTATATCTCTTATATTAAAATATTAAAACTAAATAAATAAACTTAAAGCTTAACTATCTAAAACTAGGACTATTTAAAATTAAAGAAAAAATTAGACTAGTTAATTATTATTTAAAATTATTAGATAGTATATAATATATTTATATAATATTTTATATTTTATTATTTAAACTTATACTAGAAAATACTAAACTTACTATAAATATAGAAATTAAATAAGAAATTAAAGATAAATATAAAATAGAAAACATTCTATAGATAAAATATATTAACAGAAAATCTTACTATCTAGTAAAATAAAAAGAGTATAATATTTTAGAAAATATATAGAAATCTATTAAGAATTTAATAGACTACTATTAGCTAGTTTAATAGTATTACTAATAAGTAATAGAGACTTTATAGCTCTACTAACTAAGAAGATATCTAGATTATCTTAAGAGATTAATAATATAGAATTAACTAATATAATTATTTATATTAGAATAGGATTCTCAGATATAGCTATAAAGACCTATGTAATAGCAAACACTAAGGAACAGGCTAGAGACCTGTGACTAGGCAAGACTTCAGATAGTAATTAAAGAAAAGAGAATCAACTAATAATTATCAATAGTAACAGAGACTAATTCTTAAAGAAACCTCAAAGACAACAGGAATTTTGCGTCAAGTTATTTATCCTGACTATTATATAGATTAGGTATAGATCAGACACGAATCAGTAATATAGCTGAAACAAGATTAAATTACTAAAGGGAATACAAATCGAGGTAATTACTTCTGACTGAAGCTCACTCTCTTTGACACGAGCCCCGTGACAACCTAATAGTCCTTAGATAAGATATAATTAATATTCTTAGATATAGTATAAGAAGACTTAGTCTTATATCTTTTTGTTTGGTCTTAAGATATTATAATTTCTTAGTCTTATAATACTTAAGCTTTTCTAGTTCAGTAATATCTTAATACTTATATATAATAAAATTATCTGCTTACTTATATAATAATTCCTCTTGTTTATAAAGATATAATAATTTTATAATAATTTTGTTTTAAGTCTAGATAAGCTTCTCTTTCTAATTATAAAAGAAAGACTAGGATTTTAGAAGATAATACTACTTAGTATTAGTAAAAGATTTCTTAGATATCTTATACTTAGTATTCTGGCTAGCTTAAATATAATAAGAATAACTCTTTAACTAGTCAGAATAAATATAGATATAATAAAGACAGATATAATAGAGATAGAGAACTAAAAATTTAAATCTCTTATAATTAATTAACTAATAAAGCTTATAATCTGAGATACTAGAAAAAGATATAGTTAGTAAAATATAAAGAATAGGAAAAGTAAAAACAGAAATAAATACTTACTAGAGAGAATAGCGATTATAAAGAATTCTCAGAATAAGAATCTATAAAAGAGAGAATAATATTATAGAATATAGTAAAGCTCTATAGTTTATAAAAGACTAGTATAGTTAATAATAGAAGAATTATAGCTAATTATTCTTAGAAGAAAGTATAGATCAGATTATATAAAAGATAGCTAGAATCAGTATCTGATATACTATACTAAACTATACTATACTAAACTATAAAATAACTAGTATAACATAAGAACAGATGCCCTTTCTACTAGTACTTATATTATACCTAAAATATAAGAGTATAGTAAAGGACTTATATAATATCCTGTCTATTTAAATAGAATAGACCTATTCTGATAACAGGACAGGAATCTTATCTATAAAATAGGAAGGACTAGATATATAAGAACACTTATTAGTATATATATATTTAGTTCTTTATAATCAATCTTAATCAGTTACTATAGAATATTTTTTAGATTCTATTTCTATAGTATTACTTTATAACTACTATTCTATAAGTAGAGGAGCTCTTTAGACTAACCTACTTAGCGCTCTATCTAGCGTATTCTTTAAAGTAAACTTAACAAGACCTAAGCCTGTATAAGGCTTTATATAAGCAATAGTACAGTTGTGAGTCGATACTTAAGGAGCAGCACCGTTAACTAGTAAGTTAGACCTTATTTGATGATACTCACTATGACCAGATAGCAACGCGTAACACTAAAACTATTAATAAAATAGTAAAAATAAGATAATCTCTAAATTATATTTATAGAAAAAGTATAACTAAGTTATTAATAGATATTTCTATCTATACTATTTATACCTAAATTTATATATAATTAAATAAGATACTTAATATTAGAAGAAAAGATAATCTTAGAATAAAATAATTATATTATTAAATCTATAAAATATAAAATAATATCTAAAATATTGTCACGGGGCTCGTGTTAAAGAGAGTGAGCTTCAGTCAGAAGTAATTACCTTAATTTATATTCTCTTTAGTAATTTAATCTTATTTCAGCTATATTACTAATTTATATCTGATCTATACCTAATCTATATAATAGTCAGAATAAATAACTTAACACAAAATTCCTATTATCCTTAAGATTTCCTTAAGAATTAATCTCTATTACTATTAATAATTATTAGTTAATTCTTTTTTCTTTAATTACTATCTGAAGTCTTGCCTAGTCACAGGTCTCTAGCCTGTTCCTTAGTGTTTGCTATTACAAATATCTTAAATTAATACTAAAATCTACTAAGCCTAAATATATATATCTATAATCCATTATCTTCTTAGTTAATATACTATATTACTACTAAAATAATATTTTTATAGAAGAATCTAATTATATCTATCTAGAAACTAGAACTATTATTATGAGTCTTAAAATAATAAAGAAAATTAATATTATTTTTACTAATAAATTACTTAAGAATAAGTAATCCTAATCTTAATATTATAGATCTCTTTATTATAACTATATCTTTAGCCTAATAAAGTATCTTAATTAAGATTTATATATCTCTAAATATTAATATAGAAATCTATATTAATTAGCAGATAAATTAATACTAAAGAAAATTACTTATAGTTCTGTATTATAGTTAAGATATTTTTAATAAAACCTAAACTTAGGCTTTTAGATAAGACAAAATAATACTATCTCTTTAGATAATTTTCAGTCTCTCTAAGATCTTAGTCCTTCTAATATTTTCTCTTATATCATAATTCTTTATATCTAAGGAGTATAAGTATTAATAGACAAAGAATAAGTCTCTCTGTCTTTATCCTTATCCTCTCTCTCCTCTTCCTTATCTTTATTCTTGTCTTCCTCTTTAGAACTCTCTATCTCTGAGCTCAGCTCTTCTTTAACACTACTATAAATTAATATCAGACAGATTCTCCTATATCACCTAGCTTAAGATATACTTAATTTAGAAAAAGAAATAGCTATTTTTATAATATAATAAGATTTCTAGATTCTTTCTCTCTTAGAAGGATTTTTAGCTAGTTTTTATCTCTGATTAAGTAAAGAAAGTTCTTTCTTACTATAAGAAATAAAGTTTTTCTTAATAGTTTCTGAGACTTTTTCTTATTTAAATTTTCTAGTTTTTTTCTGTCTATTAATAGACTCTTTATCTTTTTAGTCTATTTTTAACTTCTTTTTAATATTCTTTTAATATTCTTTAAGTGTTATTTTAATCTAAGTCTTTTTTATCTAAAGAATTCTGTTCTTATTCTTTTTAATAGTTTCTAGAATTTTTCTTATAATAAGTTTTCTGGTTTTCTCTTATCTTATCTTATATCAGATCTCTAATTTAAATTATTTTCTTATAGATTTTAAGAATTATAGTCTAGCTTAACTATTACTTAAAGAATTATATCTTTTTAATAGTAAATATCTGAGATCAGGCTTTATTAGAAGAAGAGATAATTATTATAGAGCTTATATTAAAAAGAGTAAGCTTTAGTCAGAAGTAATTATCTTAATTTATATTCTCTTTAGTAATTTAATCTTATTTTAGCTATATTATTAATTTATATCTGATCTATATCTAATCTATATAATAATTAGAATAAATAACTTAATATAAAATTTCTATTATTCTTAAGATTTTCTTAAGAATTAGTCTCTGTTACTATTAATAATTATTAATTAATTCTCTTTTTCTTTAATTACTATCTAAAGTCTTGTCTAGTTATAGGTCTCTAGCCTGTTCTTTAGTGTTTGCTATTACACTATACTAATATACTTATATATATATATATATATATATATTATAAATAGTGCCTAGCCTATATAGATCTTAGACCTTTATTAGCTTTTCTATTAAATATATTATTAAAATATAATCTAACAGATTATTAAAGTTTCTTAATCTTTTTATTTATATAAGAATAATAGAGATGTTATGGAACACAGCGAAGCCCCGCAGCTTACAGAATACTAGCGTGGTTGATAGCGGAAGGTTATAACCAACCATTCCTAGGACAAGGCGCAGGATTAATCACGTGAGGACAGAAGACCTGGATCAGCCTCCAAATTGCCGTGTCAAAGAATACCGCCTTACAACATCATATAGTCAGGAGTCATATAATATCCTATCCAACAATAGGACCTATCCTACTATAAGATAGGATACCTATTTCACAATAGGAAGAACTAGATATATAAGGACACTCATTAGCACATATATATTTAGTTCTTTACGATCAATCTAACATTATTACTACAGAATACCTTTCAGGATTCTACTTCTATAGTATAACTTTTATAACAAATATCCTATAAGTAGAGAAGCTCCTCAGACTAACTTACTTAGCACTCTATCTAGTATATCTACAAGACTTGCTCTAGAGACCTAAGTCTATATAAGGCTTAGTACAACAACAGTATAATTACAAGACAGTAGACTTAAGATATATATCAGGACTACAGAAGATTAGCTTATAGTGACTAGTTAGTAACATATAATATATTAATCGCCCTATTAACTAATACTATAAAGTATAATCATTATAGCACTAAACAACAGTACCAGCTAAGATAAAACACCACTGCCTCCGCAGACCCAGTCTCGTCAGACAGAATCTGACTCAGACAACAAATAAGACAACCAGATCCGATAACTTAAGAGAATTATCAAGGATCTTATATAATAATTTAAAAATATAGGTGAGAGCTTCGCCAAGCACACTAAAGAAACTAACAATTATATTAAACAGATTATAGCATAGCTTAACGCTATCCCGCCTAATCTAGTAATCACTAACACACCTAAATTACCTAAGACAGAGAATTTTAACAGAACTCACTCTAAGTTATAAGGATTCCTTATACAGATAAATATATATCTAGACATAAACAAATACAAACTCACTAATAAATCTGATAAGATTATCTTTATCTTAACCTATCTTCAGGAACAGGCGTAAGACTAGATTAAATTATATATCAGAGAATACTATAAGAAAGACAGTTCAGAATAGATAACTACTGCCTAAAATATTTTTAGCAGTTATAATAAGTTCAAAAGTCACCTTAAAAAAATATTTAGTGATATTAATACTAAGAAAACAGCTAAACAGAAGCTTTAATAACTTTAACAAACTCACTCAGCATCAGTATATATTACTAAATTTATACAGTAAGCAGCTATCCTAAGATAGGATAACTATATACTTATTTTGTATTACAATAATAGATTAAAGTCCTATATCAAGAATAAGATTGCTTAATATAGTAACTTCACTACTATAGACTTATTTATTAACTTTACTATCTATATTAATAATCGATTCCATAACTAATAAGTACAGAAATAAGAGATAAAAGAATAGTAATACAGTAATAGACACCCCTTATATTAACAATTCTAGTCTCAGCAGCTATAACAGTCGCACACTAACAGATATAGTAACCTATATAGTCTAAGACTAATAGAGCTCAATATAGTAAGACTCCTAATCGAGAAACAGAAACAACAGAAAGATAACTAGCTCTGTTTTAATTATAGCAAGCTAGGCTATATAGCAAGAGAATACTATAGCAAGAAAAACAACCAAAAACCACAGCAACTATAAATAACTAAAGAACTAACATAATAACTCTGTGCTATATAAGAGAACAGATAACCTAAGACAAACCTCTCAGAAGAAGAAACCTTATAAGAACAGATTCTCAAGAAACTCAAAGAGTAGAATCTGATATAGGAACCACAACCCTCATAGCAGATATATAAGCAGCTCAGGAAAGCGCTCTAAGAAGATCTTAGATCTGGAAACACAGACAACATCATAACAGTTCTTAATCAGATATACGCTAAATACTAGAAGAAAGTCAAGCTATAAGAACTTAAGGCTATGCGAGAAGTACCAAACTCACCATAGTTATACTATAAATATATAAAGGAGATAGGTATCTAGCCACAGACGGCAGAACCTAGGATCTTAGTTAACTTTTAGCTTAAAGAGTATAACAGACAGAAACAGTATCCGCAGATTAACCTAAACACAGTAGAGAGTCAGAAATAGACCTAGTATATATAGGAACTAACCAGCTCTCAAGGACTTATATAAGAAGTTCCAGAAACACCTCAAGAATCCCTAAAACATAATAAACTTCCCAAAACAACTAACAGGCTCCTATAACACTAGACAACCCTTACTAAGGAAGAAATATAGGAAATCCTAGAGACCTCACTAGAGAGATACTAGATAAGCTATTAAGAGAAGCGAGAACTATAATAAGCCTATAAAGCTAGTAAACTGGCTCCGAGAGACCCTCGCAGAGCCTTAATTAACGAATCAGACAAAGGACCAGAATTACATATTAACAGCGCAAAAAGAACATACCTATGCCACAGAGAAGATTATACTTATATTAAATACACACAGTATCTAGACTATAACCTGAGAGCAATAATCAGATACTTTAACTATTTATACAAAACATATATACAAGAAAAGCTAGACCATAGAGAGATCAAACCTAAGCTATTATCACGACTACATCGACCAAAGTAGAGATAATAACTCATAGTAATAGTATAGAGTATATATATAAAGACAGAAGCCCTAATAAAGCTACTAAACAATATATATATTCAGACATAAGTTATAATTAACTCAGAGACTACAGGAAACTTCATAAACCCATAATTCAGCTCAGTAAACTAAGTATCTACTATCAGAAAAGAGTGAGTAATACTACTAGTAGGACTTAACAATAAACCCCTAAATATAAGAATTACTCACTATACTAGTTAGATTAAGATAATTATCAGAAATTATCTAGAATCAATCTGCTTTAATATCACTAAACTAGGATAATATAACATAATTATTAGAATACTATAGCTACAGAAACACAGTCTAAGAATTAATTAGCAAAGAGACATAATCTATTTTAACTACTGTCATTATAAATAAACAGAAAACAGATAGACAGAAAAAGAACTATTAAGTATTAAAAAACCTAACTATAGAGAAACAGAGACCTATCATAATCTATATAAAGACAAACTTAAATAAAATCAGCAGCCTAGAAGCGGGATATCAGAAAAGATTATAGATATTAGTATTCTCACGATAACTAAATAGTAACTAGATATATCAGATAACAAACTACAAGAATATATTATAATACACCATAAATCAAAGATAGCTCTCTGCATAATAGAGAAAGAAACACAGATACCTAAGAAGTACTAAGAGTACCAGAATATATTTAAGCTACTAAAGGATAATAAGGTCCCAGAACATAGTCTATTTAATCATAAGATCAGACTTAAAGAAGAAAGAAAGCTAACCTTCAGAAAAATATACTAATTATTATCTCTAGAGTCAGAAACTCTAAAAAAATATATTAATAAAAATCTTAAGAAAGAATATATCTAGAAATTATTATTATCAGCTAGATACTCTATTATATTTATAGACAAAAAGAATAGAGAGTTATAACTTTATATAGACTATTAACAGTTAAACAATATCACTATCAAAAATCAACATCTACTACCCCTTATCTAGGAGATATAGAACTATATCTAGGAAAGTATCTACTTTACTAAATATAATATTACTAATATATATAACTAACTATAAATTAAGAAAGATAATAAATAGAAAATAGTATTCAGAATAAAGTATAGACATGTTACGCGTTGCTAACTGGTCACTGTAAGCTAACCTCCTGTGGTATTGATACGTACCTCAAGTCTACCGTCTCGTAACTATACTATCACTGTGCTAAGCCTTACACAGGCTCGGGTCTGTAGAGCAAGTCTTGTAGGCGTGCTAGATAGAGCGCTAAGTAGGTCAGTCTAAAGAGCTCCTCTACTTATAGGATGTTTATTATAAAGTAATACTGTTAAAGTAGAATCCTAAAAGATATCCTGTAGTAATAATGTTATAATTGATTATAAAGAACTAAATATATATATACTAATAAGTGTCCTTATATATCTAGTTCTTTCTATTCTGTAATAGATATCCTATCCTATAGTAGAATAGGTCCTACTGTTAGATAGAATATTATGTGACCTCTAGCCGTATGATATTATAAGACGGTATTCTTTGATATAGCTATTTAGAGACTGATCTAGGCCTTCTGTTCTTATATGATTTTAATTCTATATGTTATCCTAGGGATAGTTAGACATAATTCTTCTGTTACTAACTATGCTAGTATTCCGTAAGCTGCGAGGCTTTACTATATTCTATAATATTATTCTCTTCTTCTAGTTTCTTATCTTAAGAATCTCTTATAACTGCTAATCCCCTAGTAAGTGTCTTTCCCTGTTTTATCTTTCTTATTTTCTTTATATTCACTGACTATACCTCTCTCAGATGTCCTAGATCATAAGCTTTACAAATTAATTAAACATAAAGACTTTGAGTTACTCATACTGTGTTCTTATTATATCTCTCTAAACTATACTTATATCTGCTCTAAACAGTCCTCTCACTATACTAGCTATATTTGTGCTAGCGATTATATAAAGTATAATATACCTAAGAAGTCTTTTACTAATATAGAATAGCACTGTTTACTTAAATTCTAGTTATCCTTAGATAATAAAGAGAAAGCTGTTTTAGCTAAGCTTCTGTATCTAAGAAAACAAAAGAGATTACTAAAAAAATATACTAGTGATTTTATCACTTATAAGTATAAAAAGATTACTAAATTAGAGAAGCTTAAGTATTATAAGACTAAAGAGTTATCTTAAGAATAAGTATATTAAGTCTAAGTAAAAAGAGTATAAGGCTGAGTCTTCTTATACTGTATCTAAGAATATTAATTATATCTTATCTAAGGACTATTAGGTCTTTATAGCTATATCTAAGAATTCTACTCTGACACAGATAATTATATTAGTAGATCCTATATTATTAATTTCCTAGGATAATCTAGATATCTTTTTAGCTAGTAAGGCTGCGAAGTCTCTGTCACTTATTAGTAGTATTATTAAACTAGCTAGTAGTAGCCTGTCAGATTCTTAATAGATTTCTATATATTTTCTGTGATATTATATCTCTTCTATTTTACTAGATAGTGAGATCTTCTATTAATATATTTTATTTATAGAATTTATTCTATCTTATATTTATCTTTAGTTTCTTATTTAATTTCTATATCTATAATAAATTTAGTATTTTCTAGTACAGATTTAAGTAATAATATATAGAATATTATATAAATATATTATATACTGTCTAGTAGTCTTAAGTAGTAGTTAACTAGTCTAATTCTTTCTTTAATTTTAAATAGTCCTAGTTTTAAATAGTTAAGCTTTGAGCTTAGTTGCTTAGTTTTAATATTTTAATATAGAAGATATATTTTTTTTCTCTTTTTAAGATTTAGCTTCTCTTAGTAGTTCTAGTTATAGTAATATTTTATCTATAGATTTAAAAACTTAATATCTCTGATTAGTTAGAGATATAATTACTTAAATTCTGAGACCAGAAGTTATAATAATTCTGTCTCTGAATATTTCTTAATAGCTTCTCTGATGATTATAAGATTATATCTATAGTTAGTAAAGAATAGGGTTTCTTTTATTATTATATATATAGTATTATTATATATAAATTATACTATTAGTAATAGTTCTGTTTAGTCACTCTGCTAGTAGTTTATATAGTATTTTAGATACTGTTCTAGTGTTTAGTTAGTTCTTTCTATTTATCTATTTATTTATAGATAGTATATAGTAGAGAGTTTGTGCTTAATATCTACTATATTTATAAATAATTACTATATCTTACTTATAAAAAGCTTATCTCTGTCTAATATTATTTTCTTAGATATTTTGTGATTAGTAAATATATATCTAAATAACAGAAATACTATTATTTTAGTATTAATAGTTTCTGTTATTAGAATTATATATAAATACTTTATTAATTAGTCTACTACTACTATAATTATATTATATCTATTTAATTTTAGTAGTTTAGTAATAAAGTCTAGTATAATCTATTTCTATAGTTTTATTAGTATTTCTGAGTTTTATAGTTCTCTATATAGTATATATCTTACTAGCTTATTTTATTAACAGATATTATATTATTTAATATATTTTCTGATTTTCCTATATATACTTAGGATATAATAGTTTCTTAAAAGATATTCTGCTATTTTTTCTATCTCTATATATCTATATATAAGATTATTATAATATTACTATATTATTTTACTTTAGAGCTATTACAGAATATAGATTAATCTGTAAATATAGATTAATTTATTAGTTTCTATATTCTCTTATCTATATTTTATAATTAGGTTATTCTTTGTGTGTTTCTTAATTCTTTTAATCTAGTTATTATTCTAGATCTTACTAGTAGTAGCTAGGATCTAGTAATTATATACTAGATAGCTATTATTATTTATCTTAAGTATAGCTAGAATAGCTTTTTTAATCTCTTCTATATAGTTAGATCTTCTGCTAAGTATATCTGTCTAGCTATTAGCTATTCTTAGATAATATTTAATTTTATAATTATATCTTACTAAGATTTCTGTCTATTATATTTATTATCTTATTAGTTCTTTTATACTAGTAAAGAATATAAGATTCTTATAGTCTAATTTAACTAGAATCTAATACTTTATTTTTTCTAAATATACTCTCTATATCTTAAATATTAATACTATAGCTAGTAATTTTTTATTATAGATATTATAGTTAAGTTCTGTAGATATTATTTTTCTAGATCAGAATACTATTAGTTAGGATTTTCTATTATTTTTTAATTAAATAAGTTATATTCTGAGTATATAATCTAATATATTAGTTTCTATTATAAAAGTTTTTTAGGATCTGTTAGTATAAGTATTATTTATTTAATAAATAGTTTCTTAAGAGTATTAAATAATACTTCTGATTTATTATTCTAGATCTATTTTTAGTTTTTTTTTAATAGTTTATTAAGATTAATTATAATTTTCCTAAATCTGTTAATTAAATATTAATAGTAATTATATAGCTCTATAAATTATTAAACTTTCTTTATATTTTTAGATATTAGCTATTCTAGAATACTTCTAATCTTATTTTTTTATATACTAAATCTGTTTTAGCTAATTATATATTCTAAGAAGTCTGTTTTTTTAATATAGAATTTATATTTTTTAAGCTTAAGTATAATTTTAGCTTTTCTGAGCTTTTATAGTATTTTCTTATTATACTCTATATATTCTTCTAGAGTTTTAGAGAATACTAAGATATTATTAAGATATACTATTATAAAGATATTAAGATATTCTTTTAGTATACTAAAGATAAATCACTAAAATATAGCTAGTATATTTATAAGTCTAAACAGTATAACTAAGTACTTAAAGTATTTATATTTTATTCTAAATATTATTTTCTACTTATCTTTTTTCTTAATTTATAAATAATTATATATATTAGTAATATTATACTTAGTAAAGTAGACACTTTCTTAGATATAGTCTTATATTTTCTGTATAAGAGATAGTAAATATTAATCCTTAATAGTAATATTATTTAACTATTAGTAATCTATATAAAGTTATAATCCTCTATTCTTTTTATCTATAAATATAATAGAATATCTAGCTAATAATAATAATTTTTAGATATATTCTTTCTTAAGATTTTTATTAATATATTCTTTTAGAGTTTCTGATTCTAAAAATAATAATTAGTATATTTTTCTAAAGATTAATTCTGTTTCTTTCTTAAGTCTAATCTTATAATTAAATAGACTATACTTTAGAAGCTTATTATTCTTTAGTAGCTTAAATATATTCTAGTACTCTTAGTATTTCTTAGATATCTGTGTTTCTTTTTTTATTATACAGAGAGCTGTTTTTAATTTATAGTATATTATAATATATTTTTATAGTTTATTATCTAATATATCTAGTTACTATTTAATTATTATAAGAATACTAATATCTATAATCTTTTCTGATATTCTGTTTCTAGACTACTGACTCTGTTTAAGTTTATCTTTATATAGATTATGATAAGTCTTTGTCTCTCTATAGTCAGATTCTTTAATACTTAATAGTTCTCTTTCTATCTATCTGTTCTCTATTTATTAGTAGATATAGTAATTAAAATAGATTATATCTTTTTACTAGTTAATTCTTAGACTATACTTTTATAGCTATAATATTCTGATAATTATATTATATTATCCTAGTTCTATAATATTAAAGCAGATCGATTCTAGATAATTTCTGATAATTATCTTAATCTAATTAGTATAATAAGTGATTCCTGTGCTTAGTAGTTTATTATTAAGTTCTACTAGTAAGGTTATCTATCTCTTCCTAATAATTAGTACTTAGTTTTTTAAGCTAAATTATAGGTTTATAAAGTTCTCTGCGGCTTCTAAGTTAATTATAACTTATATCTGAATATATATACTATTTAGTAGTTTTATTAAAGCTTCTGTCTTTATATGTTTTCTTTATATCATTGTTATAAGTTATTATCTCTACTTTAGTCAACATAGTTATAGTAATAGCTTAGATCTGATTTCTCTATAGTCTATTTTTCCTTATATATATATTCTGTATAAATAGTTAAAATATCTAATTATTGCTCTTAGGTTGTGTTTTAGATATTATATATATCTAATATAAGTGTAATCTTCTCTGTGGCATAGGTATATTCCTTCTATACTAGTAGTATATAGTTTTGTTTCTTTATCTGATTTGTTAATTAAGGCCCTATAAGGATCTTCTAGAGCTAGTTCGCCAGCTTTATAGACTTATTGCAGTTCCCGCTCCTCTTAGTAGCTCATCTAGTATCTCTCTAGTAGGGTCTCTAGGATCTTATTGTATTTTAGGGATTCTTAAGGCGTTTCCGGAGCTTCTTATGTGAGTTCCTGAGAGTTGACGGGTTCCCATATGTGTTAGGTCTATCCTTGACTCTCTACTGTGTTTAGGTTAATCTATAAATACTATTTCTATCTGTTATACTCTTTAAGCTCAGAATCGACTAAGGTTCTAGATTCTGCTTTTTATAGCTAGATACCTGCCTCTTTCGCGTATTCATAATATAATTATAGTGAGTTTAGTACTTTCTGTGTGATCTAAAGCTCTTATAGCTTAACTTTCTTTTAGTATTCCTTATATACTCAATTAAGAACTGCTGTGATGTTATCTGTGTTTCTAGATCTAAGGTCTTTCTAGAGTGCTTTCTTGAGCTGCTTATATATCTACTATAAGAATTATAGTCCCTATATTAGATTCTACTCTTTGAGTTTCTTAAGAACCTGTTCTTATAAGATTTCTCTTTCTGAGAGGTCTATCTTAGATTATCTGTTCTCTTATATAGCACAGAGTTATTATATAGATTCCTTAGTTACTTATAGCTACTATAGTTTTTAGTTATTTTTCTTACTATAGTATTCTCTTACTATATAATCTAGTTTACTATAGTTAAAACAGAGCTAGTTTTTCTTCTGTTACTTCTGTTCTTTAGTTAGGAGTCTTACTATATTAAGCTCTATTAGTTAAGGTCTATAGAAATTACTGTTTATTTCTCTAGATTACTGTTAGTTTCTATGTCACTCTTTATAGTAACAGAATCCTTATTTTTGTAGATCCTAACTAGATTCTTATTATATTTTTTATTACTAGAGTTTTTACTTATATAGTTAGTTATTAAATTTAACTATAATCTTAATTATCTAAGATAATTTAGTTAGCTAGTTAATTTATATAAGTTTATTCTTAACTTCTTTCTTAAGACTATATTTAAATAGCTAGATATAGATATTATTATTATAGTTAAGATATAAGATAATTTATTAGAATTCAGCTATATAAATACTAGCTGAGCTAGTTTATCTAATTTATTTAAGATATTATTTAGCTATATATTATATATTAATATCTCTAAAGATCTATTTAAGTTTCTTCTTAAAAACTATATAGAATATAAAGATAGCTATTATAGTTTCTCTCTAGTTATCTATAGCTTTTTTGTTAAATTCCTAGATATAGAGTTTAAACTAATTAAAGGCTTATCCTTAAAGATAGATAGAAGCGTAAATTATCTTATTTGCTTCTCTATTATAGTTAATAATATAAAGTTATATATCTATTTGCATAAGAAAACTTTAAAGCTTAGTTTATATTTTCTTAAAGAATTCTAGTTTCAGAGATTTAACTTCTATATTATATCTCTCTGCTATCTGTAGCTGTTTCTAGAGTTAGCTGATTATCTCTATTAGTTAGGTATTAGTTAGTAGTATAGGAGTCTGATAACCTTCTGTCTGAGATAAGATAGTACTGTTATTTAGTGCTATAATAATTATACTTTATAATATTCGGTTAACAGGGTGATCAATATATTATATATTACTAACTAGTCACTATAAGCTAATCTTCTATAGTCCTGATATATATCTTAAGTCTACTATCTTATAACTATACTATTACTGTACTAAGTCTTATATAGGCTCAGGTCTCTAGAGCAAGTCTTATAGGTATACTAGATAGAGCACTAAGTAGGTCAGTCTAAAGAGCTCCTCTACTTATAGGATATTTATTATAAAAGTAATACTATAGAAGTAGAATCCTAAAAGATATTCTATAGTAATAATATAGGATTGATCGTGAAGAACTAAATATATGTGTGCTAATAAGTATCTTTATATATCTAGTCCTTCCTATTCTGGAGTAGGTATTCTATTCTATAGTAGGATAGGTCCTACTATTAGATAGGATATTATGTGACTCCTGACTATGTGATATTATAAGGCGGTATTCTTTGACACAGCAATTTGGAGGCTGATTTAGGCTTTTCTTATATAATTTGATCCTGTGTCTTATCCTAGGGATAGTTAGTCGTAATCCTTCTGTTATTAACTATGCTAGTATTCTGTAAGCTGCGGGGCTTCGTTGTGTTCCATAACATATATTTTACTTATAAAGAATATATTTTTATTAGAGATAGTTTTCTATAATACTCTATTATTTTAGTAATAATATTTTCTATTATTAGTATTATATAAAAGTATTTTATTAGTTTATCTATTATAACTATAATTATATTATATCTATTAGACTTAGATAGCTTTATAATAAAGTCTATTATAATCTATTTCGATATCTTTATTAGTATTTCTGAGTTTTATAATTTCCTATATAGGAAGTATTATAAATATTTATTTTAATATATATTATAGTTTCTGATATCTTTTCTGATCTTCTTAAAGATATTTGGAATATAATAATTTTTCATTAGTTATTTAACTATCTTTTTAATCTCTATATATCTATATATAAGATTATTATAATATTATTATATTACTTTATTCTAAAATTATTATAAGATATAGATTAATCTATTCTATACTATAGTATAACTATTTACTAATATATCTTATACTATAGTATCTTTTACTATTTTATTTTTAAGTTATTCTATTTATTTATTATTCTTAATTTTAGTAATAATAGCTAGAATCTAATAATTATATTTACTAGAATCTTTATTAATTATATTTATTATTTTATTAGTTTTTTTATACTAGTAAAGAATATAAGATTTTTATAATCTAATTTAATAAGAATTTAACATTTATTTTTTCTAGATCTATTTTCTAGATCTTAAATACTAATATTATAGCTAATAATTCTTTATTATAGATATTATTTTTCTAGACTAGAATATAATATTATGAACCCTGCGACAGGAGGGGCCGCAGATTACAGATAGACCACTGAGAGCTAAGTATCTCTATACTACAGAATAATCTATATAATATTATATATAGCTAACTAGATAAATTAAATAATAAATTATTCCTAGGAGCTGTACTAACAAACCAGGAAAGCTCTTAGTAAATAATTAGTGATTAATTAGGATAACCAGAATATAGTATTTCTATAGCTAGACACTATCTAGTATATATATAGCTCTATAAATAAGTCCAGAAATAAATATCCTAACTATCTAATTAAGAGATTATATAACTATAGATAGTAGATAGATATCTTAATTAAAGAATAGATTATACTAAGTATTATCTACTACTCTACTATCTACTATAGATACTATTATAGAAGACTAGAATATATAGAATACTCTCTGTATATATATATTTAGTTCTTTATAATTAATTCTTAATAAGTTACTATAGAATACTTTCTAGATTCTACTTCTATAATATTACTTTATAATAAATATTCTATAAGTAAGGGAGCTCTCTAGACTAACCTACTTAGTACTCTATTTAGTATATCTATAAGACTTACTTTATAGACCTAAATCTATATAAGGCTTAGCATAGTAATAGTATAGTTATAAGATAGCAGACTTAAGATATATATTAGAATTATAAAAGATTAGCTTATAATAACTAATTAGTAATATATAATATATTAATTATCCTATTAACTAATACTATAAAGTATAATTATTATAGTATTAAATAATAATACTATCTTATTTTATACAGACAATAGCTATACATCTGTACTACTAACTAATACCTAACTAATAGATATAATTAGCTAGGTTTAAAAATAATTATAAATAGCAGAAAAATGTAATATAAAAATTAAATCTTCTAAGCTAGAGTTTTTTAAAAAATATAAACTAAGCTGTAAGATTTTCTTATATAAATAGATATATAATTCTATATTATTAATTATGTTAGAGAAGCTAATAAAACAATCTATATATCTATCTATCTATATAGATAAGTCTTTAACTAGTTTAAATTCTATATCTAAGAATTTAATAAAAAGATAGCAGATAATTAGAAAAAAACTATAATAGCCATTTTTTTATTCTATATAATTTTTTAAAAAAAAATTAAGTAAATCTTTAGAGATATTAATATGTAATAATATTATGGACCCTGCAACAGAAGAGGCCGCAGATTACAGATAGGCCACTAAGAGCTAACTATTTCTATACTACAGAATAACCTGTATGATATTATATACAACTAACCAGATAAATTAAATAAATAAATAGTTCCTAGGAGCTGTACTGACAGTCTAGAAGAGCTCTTAGGAGCAAATAATTAGTGATTAATTAGGGTGATCAGAATATAGTATCTACTTACTAGATATTATCTAGTATATATAGTTCTACAAACTAACCTAGAAATAACTATCCCGATATTAATCAGATTATATATATAATTAGGGAGGTATACTAGAGGGTATACTAACAGATGGTCAGAAGAACATAATCTAGTATACTACTAGATATACTCTTTAATATACTATACCTCAGAAGACTAGATATATAAGGATATTTATTAGTATATATATTTAGTTCTTTATGATTAATCTTATCTAAGTTACTATAGAATATCTTTTAGGATTCTACTTTAGTAGTAGTACTTTATGACTAATATCCTATAAATAGAAAAGCTCTTCAGACTGACCTATTTAGCACTCTCTCTAGAATGCCTATAGGACTTACTCTATGGATCCTAGCCTATGTAAGGCTTAGTAAGTAATAGTATAGTTATAAGATAGTAGACTTAAGATATATATTAGGACTATAGAAGGTTAGCTTATAGTGACTAGTTAGTAATACGTAATATATTAATCGCCTTGTTAACTAATACTGTAAAGTATAATTATTATAGTACTAAGTGACAGTATAACCTTGTCTTATATAGGCAGGAACAGCACACCTATATCACTAACTAACGCGCAGCTTATAGAAATAATCAGTTAACTCTAAGATCAGCTGTACGCAGTAGAAAGACGACTAACTAAAGTTAAATCTTCTAAACCGAATTCTTTAAAGAAATATAAACTAAGCTTTGTAGCTTTCTCACGCAGATAGATATATGACTCTGTCTTATTAACTGTAGACAGGAAGCAGACAAAGTTATTTATACTTCTATCTATCTATGTGAACAAGTATTTAATTAGTTTAAACTATATATGCGAGAATTTAATATAAAGAGTATTTATGACTAAGGAAATACTATAAAAGAAATCATTGCCTTCTATAAGATATTTAAGAAGAAACTTAAACAGATCTTCAGAGATATTAATATATAGTGTACTGCTAAAAGATATCTTAAGTATATCAGACAAACTAGCTTGGCTAGTATCTACACTGCTAAATTCTAGTAAATTTTATCTTATATCTTAACTATAATAATGATATATATATTTAGCTATTTAAATAAGGTCTTAAAGAGGATGTTAAAGATAAACTTATAAGAGTTGATTAACTAACAGAATTAGCTAAGATGATTAAGATCGCGGTAAAATTCGATAATTAGCTGTATAAGCAAAAGCTCTAGTAATATAAAGTAAGATAAAGATCTAGTCAGAGATAACAGGATTAAGGATTCTGCTGCTACAAAGGATGGCGTTGAAACTAATAGTAATCTAGAGAAATATATAGTGATCTCTATAGATCCTAACAAATAGAGCTTAATATAGTGAGACTCCTAAGAGAAGAGCAGAAGTAACACAAAGATAACTGACTCTGTTTTAATTATAGTAAACTAGGCTATATAGTAAGAGAATACTATAGTAAGAAGAATAACTAGAAACTATAATAACTATAAATAAGTAAGGAATTAAGATAGTGACTTTATACTATATAAGAAGACAGATAATCTAAGATAAATCTCTTAAAAGAAAAAATCTTATAAGAAGAACAGATTCTTAAGAGATAGAACACTATATAGGGCTTATAGCTCTTATAATAAGTCTATAAACTACCCAGGAAAGTGCTCTAGAAAGATCTTAGATCTGGAAACACAGATAATATAATATCTGGACTATAATTTGAGAGCAATAATTAGATATTTTGACTATTTATGCAAAATATATATATAAGGAAGCTAGGCTATAAGTACTAACTATCAGAAAATATAGTCTAAAAATTAACTAGTAGAAAAATATAATCTATTTTAACTACTATTACTATAAGCAGACAGAAGATAGATAGATAAAAGAAGAATTACAAAGTATTAGAAAATCTAGTCCTAGAGAGACAGATATTTATTATAATCTATATAAAGACAAACTTAAACAGAGTCAGTAGCCTAGAGACAGAGTATCAGAATAGATTATAGATATTAGTATTCTTACTATAACTAAACAATAACTAGATATAATAAATAATAAACTATAAGAATATATTATAGTATACTATTAGTTAAAAAAATTTTCTGTGTAATAGAAAAAGAAACACAGATATCTAGAGAATATTATAAGTACTAGAATATATTTAAGCTACTAAAAGATAGTAAGCTCCTAGAATATAGTCTGTTTAACTATAAGATTAAACTCTAAGAGAACAAAGAACTAATATATTAGAAGATCTACTAATTATTACTCTTAGAGACAAATACTCTAGAAAAATATATTAAGAAAATCTCAGAAAGAGATATATTTAGTAATTAAAATTATTAGCTATATATCTAATTATCTTTATACTAAAGAAAGAAGAGGAACTTTAACTCTATATTAATTATTAATATCTGAATAGAATCACTATTAAAGATTAATACTCTTTATCTCTTATCTAGAAGATATAAGACTATATTTAAGAAACAATCTACTTCACTAAATAGAATATTATTAATATATATAACTATCTTAGGATTAAGAAAGATAATAAGTAGAAGACAGGATAAAGTTCAGATATTTTAAATATATAGTTATACTATTTAAACTTATAAACATATTAGTAGTATTTTAGTGATTTATCTTTAGTATATTAGAAGAATATCTTAATATCTTTATAATAGTATATTTGAATAATATCCTAGTATTCTCTAAAATACTAGAAGAATATATTATAATAAAAAGATATTACAGAAGCTTAGAGAAGCTAAAATTATACTTAATCTTAAAAAATATAAATTCTATATAAAGAAAGCAGACTTTCTAAGATATATAATCAGCTAAGACAGATTTAGTATATAAGAGAAAAAGATTAAAAATATTCTAGAATAGCTAATATCTAAGAGTATAAAGAAAGTTTAATAATTCTTAGAACTATATAACTACTACTAGTAGTCTATCTATAGATTTAGATAATTTATAATTAGTCTTAATAAGTTAATAAAGAAAGACTAGAAATAGGTCTAGAACAACTAATTAGAAGAATTATTTAATATCCTAAAGAAACTATTTACTAAATAAATAAAACTTACTCTAGCAGACCTAAGTAAACTATATATAATAGAAAACTAATATATCTGATTATATACTTAGAGTATAACTTATCTAAGAAATAATAGAAAATCTTAACTAGTTATATTCTAGTCTAGAAAAATAATACTTATAGAAATTAAGTATAATATCTATAATAAAGAACTATTAGCTATAGTATTAATATTTAAAATCTAGAAAGTATATCTAGGAAAGATAAATTACTAAATTATAATAAAATCAGACTAAAAGAACCTTATATTCTTTATAAGTATAAAAGAGTTAATAAGATAATAAGTATAATAGACAGAAATACTAGTAAGATATAATTACAGAATTAAATATTATTTAAGTATAGTTAATAATTAAGCAGATATACTTAATAAAAGACCTAATTATATAATAGAGATTAAAAAAGCTATTCTAGCTATTCTTAAAACTAATAGTAATAATAATCTAGTATATAATTACTAGATATTAGCTATAACTAGCAAAATTAAGAATAATAAATAGATAATATAACTTAAGGACAGAAAAAGATATTCTTGTTCAGAATATACTAATAAAAGATTATATAATAATCTAGTACACAGATATATAGGAGTAGAAAAAATAGTTAAATAACTATTAAGAAACTACTATATTCTAAATATCTTTAAGAAAGTCAGAAGATATATCAGAAGCTATAATATATATTTATAAGATAAACTAGTGAGATATATACTATATAGAAAACTATAAAACTCAGGAGTACTAACTAAATTATAAGAATAGATTATAATAGACTTTATTACTAAATTAGTAAAATCTGAAAAATATAATATAATTATAGTAATAGTTAATAAATTAATAAAATACTTCTATATAATCCTAATAACAGAAACTATTAATACTAAGATATTAGTAATACTGTTATTCAGATATATATTTACTAATCACAGAATACTATAAAAGAGGATCTTAGAGATAAGCTCTTTATAAGTAAATATAGTAATTATTTATAGATATAGTAGATATTATATATATACTCTCTATTACGTATTATCTATAAATAAATAATTAAACAGAAAGAATAACTTAGATACTAGAATAGTATCTAAGATATTATATAAACTACTAGTAAAATAATTAGATAAGACT
>JAMAGY010000119.1:0-21931 GCA_023626415.1 Penicillium sp. S1701
AGTGTGGTGGTTTTGTCTCTTCGCAATCGACCCGTCTGCCAACGCAGATAGCCTACGAGCATTCCCATCTTACAATACATAAATAGTCTCTCTGATATTCTATACTGCTAAAGAGGTATTATGGAACGCAACAAAGCCCCACAGCTTACGAGATACTAGCATAATTAATAACAGAAGATTATAACTAACTATTCCTAGAACAAGATACAGGATCAGATTATATAAAGAAAGACTAAATTAATCTCTAAATTACTATATTAAAGAATACTATCCTAAACTATTATATAGTAAGAAATATATAATAATCTATCTAATAATAAGATCTATTCTATTATAAAATAGAATATCTATCCTAGAATAGAAGAAATTAGATATATAAGAATACTTATTAGTATATATATATTTAATTTTTATAATTAATCCTAATCAGTTACTACAGAATATCTTTTAGATTTTATTTCTATAGTATTACTTTTATAATAAATATCCTACAGATAGAGAAGCTCTATAGACTAACCTACTTAGCGCCTCTTTCTAGCATATCCTTTAAAGCTACTTAATAAAACCCAAGCCTGTATAAGGCTTAGCACAGCAACAGTACAGTTACAAGTCGATACTTAAGGATTATCTAGTAGTGCTTAGACAACGCTGTCTTTAGCCGTATCCCAGTAATTCATGATTCTACTTATATAGAATCAGGTACATATTACCGATTAATACCACTAACCGAGTGACCAGTTAGCCAGCGTGTAACATTAGTAAAATCTAAATAAATCTTAAGTCTAATTAAGAATTCTCTAATATTATTAGTAATATATAGTTTTTTCTAAAAACTATTTCTAAGAAATAGAAAATTCTTATCTACTATCTTTAGAAGAAAGTAGAAATTTTAAGATATATTCCAATTGAAACACAACGAGAGGAAATAGAGCAAAAGAGCAAACGCACGATTCTAGCAGAGGAGCTCGCATTTATTGATTCAATGTTACGTGAGCCGCTTTCCAGCTCTGCGAGAAGAGTTTTGAGAGTATTGACTTCCTAAACATTCAATCTTTCGCCAGGCTAGGGTTCCACTCCGAATGTGGGGGTTAAAATTTCTGCGTCGTATCGGGATAGCGCGGTAACAAACGAATTTTTGACCAAGTCAGTGTCTCATGGAGAGCTTTGGAGAGATCGGCAAGTTGAATAATCCGGAATTTCGGCGAGAAATAATGGCCCGAGTGTTTTATTAAACCTAATCCTGCTTGTATTTGTCAGGTATTCGAGCTGCTTGTAACTATGCTAAATCACAGTACTAATTGTGCATTCCCTTATAGACCTTCTTCCAAACAGTCAAAAATGACTCCTAGAATTCACCATCTTGTTTATAAGAAGTTGTGACTCAGATATTTATTTCTCCCATGTGCCGGGTAAGAATGGGATTGTGCCTGGAGGACCATTGAGTTGTGATTTAATGGGTACTTTTCCAATGGCGGGGCTTTAGCTCTTGGGCTACACCAGCCTCGTACCACAACAATCATATTCTAGCTCGGTGTTCCTCCTCTATCTGCCTTCTCCACACGCGTAACCGTCAGGGTTAGATCAACATCCAGACTATTAACCATGCTGATGTGGAGTTAAAAAAGTTTGTATTTAGGAATTCTATACGTTGAAAAGCTGGAATAGGTCATATTACGTCTTATCCAGCGCCGTTTGCACGAAGATAGCGGCAGAATGCGCATCGGCCAGATTATATCATCAAGTCCGTACCTATGAGATTGAGGTCCGGTTTTCAAGGAATTAGACAGGGCTATTACGCTCGCAGCTTTTGACCCAGCTTTCGGACATATAATTCGCCTCTGATGGTATTTCAGAACTTTGCCATCAATCATACTATCATGTCTTCATACGCTCCCAACAAGCATTTCCCGCCTACTGTTGGATATACTTCGAGCAATGTTACAAGCGATGAACGATCTACCGCCATCGATTTTGTGAATCGACACAATTTCATTTTTGAAGAGTTTAATCACGCGACAATGCTGGCTACATTCCTTCCCGACGCAGTTGTGTATCACAGTCATGGAACTATTCGAGGACATGCCGACATGAAGGTTTTCTTCGAAGAGCAATATGGGTTCTTTATTGGCGGGGTTGGGAGAAGTGCAACAAATCACATCGTGGATAGGGATGAAGATGGAGGAGTCATCGTGAAATTCCAGGAATGTCTCATAAGGCATAGCTGGGTCGGAGAACACCATGATGCGCAGGCTTTGCACGGGGCTGATGTGACTAGACAAGATGGTCTTCCTGCAATCTGGTGGTTCGGGACGATAATTGATCGATTGCGGATGACGGAAGATGGCTGGAAAATCTTCGAACGGTATTTGGGCACCCCGTTCAGAAATGAGACGCTCGATCCGATTCGCTAGCGTGATATCTCGCATGTGGCGAGATAGGCAATTTTTCTCTTTCCATCCACCAAAATAGCCTCAAATTTATCAAGTCTTGTTTTGGTGATTTAGAAAAGAGACAGGATGGAATTGCCAATGAATTCGTCGTTTTCCTACAGAGCAATGATTGAACTACTACAAGCACAAATTCAAGTTTGGTTCAGACTGGCTATCAGAAGAATAAACAGCCGGCTCTTCCAAAGTCTAAGGTATTAACATCATTTTATCTCGATCTATTGTTTTAGCTCCCAACGCTATATATAATGTCTCACGATCATTTTTAACAGAGTGTATACAGTAAGGAGAGGTCTAAAATTCATTGACTAGCTAGCAGGAAATTTTTGATTAAGAATAGGGTGGTGGGCGGTAACACTTTACAATACTAGGGATCCTTGCCTTGATATTTTCGTATGTGTATATCATGATCTCTGCTTCCTTACCCTCTTCAGCTTCCTTTACTTGTCCTTCATCACTTTCTGATTTTTTAACCAGGAAATAGTACGCCACAACATAGAGATCTCAGTTTTTGGGGACTTTCAATTTGATACTGTCATCATAGACTCTAGCAGATTGTCCATCACTTGTAGACGAGGTCTGCGAACCTCCAATCGAGACTCCTCCAATTTTTATCGACCTGGAAGGCAAACAGCTTGGCTGAAATGGACCCATATCCATTATTTCTTTTTACATTCCGATCAAAAAGCGCGTATACCTGATCGACGTGCACATAAAATGTGCTACAACTAAATCTGGGAGGTTGAATTGCTGCAGGATATTGTAATGAGGGTCGTATCATCGACAAAGAGTAGATCTTCAAGCCATATAATTATTGACTGTAGTTCATTTTTCGTCGATTGTGATACTAGAAGCCCTTCACGTTGAGCAAGAGTACAACTCAAGGCATTGCCATGTCTTCGGAGGGAGCAGCATCCTACGTAACGCTCGACGGGATTAGTGGTAGCTAGCATAAAGTATGATGGAAGATGTTTCAAGAAGATACTTTTTGGATACAGTCCGTGTGTGTAATTCATTTACCCTGACCCCTCGTCGAAACTATATGCAGGATTCAACAACTGTGTATGTAAATATATATGCAGGTTCCGTCTTCCATTTCCTAAGCGACCTTATGCCTCGCCGAGGCCTTTCGTGGCTGGCTCCATAGGCATTTGGGTTGTCATATTGCCTTCATGAAGTTCGGCTTCGAAACCGTTGTGATGCTTCTGCGAAATCCAAAACCGCTTCCATCGCGAAGGCGCTTCGCTTGCGCGTATGTTGATAGCCATTAGCGTCCAATTCGCAATTGTTTTAGCATATATGCGCGGTTCCTTAGTAAGGGTTCGTAGAAGTGTCGTGTTTGGCTGGCAGCATGCCTGGCAGAGTAGAGGGGGTAAATGTGAGCCTCCTGGACTGGCTTGAAGCTTTGAACGAGGCTAGTAGAGCTGAAGTGTACGATTGGGCACAGTAGATCTTAAGTTTGATGGAAGAAAAATTTTATTTGGCAGACTTTCTGATGGGAAGGACCTGTCATTCATCCTGAGGCCCGTACTCGCACGAGGAACCAGAAAAATTGACTCAAGATGCATTGCGATCCTGATTATGTGGTTGGTGAAGGTAAACTTTGCATGCCGTGCTTTAAGCTGCACAGAGCTCCCTATTTGATCTCAATTGATCTGTGACTAAAGCCATTTTCTGAAATCTTGGGTCATGGTGATATGTACCCAAGCTCTATGCCAGTATAGACAGTACTTTGGAATATTTGTTGAAATTTATTCGGGTTCTATCGCATGAAGTCCTTTCAGTTTGAATTTCCTTTCTTCTGGGCCTTTTTCAGGAAACAAGGAACCAAGATAATGGCACAGGCAATAAAACATTTCCCAGACGTGTGAAAAAGCGAGATTGCAGCAGACATCACTAAACTGGGTAAACCGCATTGAGCGTGACTGAATTATTTTGTGCTAAGGATGTCTCACTGTAAAATGCTGTGAAGGAGGCCTTCGAAAACCCGCTCATCTATCCGTGCTCCAAACCTAGCGATGTCAGTAATGAGAACAAGGACGGAGTCAATGATTATGGAGTCAAAATTTACCCATAGCATCTGATGTGTGGAGTCATGGCGGATTTTAATCTGTCCAGACACCCATCTGGCAATTTACCAACATCAAAACGGTGGCAGATCCTATTCCATGCCTGAACGGGAGTAATGCATCCATCTAGAGCCAGGTAACCAGACAGCTCGAAAAGTTTCTTCAGTTGCTGTGCAGGTATTTCCCAGTTTTTGAAATCAGGAGGAGCGTTTGAAAGTAAAATTCCTTGCAGGGACATCGCATGTCCCGACGGCTCTTGTTTATTGGAAGGTTGTGTGTGGAAAAGACATGGCCGTTCCAAACTGCGAAGTCAATATATTTTTTTGTCAATATTACACCAACATCGAGACTCACGACAAGACAAAATCAACACCTAGCTGAGTAAACTCATAATTGCTGGGACACCTCTGGAGTGGCCTGGAAGACAAAGGATTAGCCTCGATCTCGCATTCGCTGTGCCATAAAGCCGAGGTATCATCGAACCTTGTTAACGCATGGTCCTGATTGGTGCTGTTTTCCGCTACGAGAAGCGGATCCTGGCGGGAATGACCATAAGTAATATCAATATTATCTGGCATTTGCACTTGAAGGGACTGAGTGTCACGGTCCTCATCGAGCCTGGTTACACGTGCGAATGGAGACCCGTGTGAGCGGATACCAGCTGGAAAGGGAATTGAATGGCGCGATATTATGTCCTTGAGGATCGCATTTTCACAATACAAATCCTGCAGTTCGCGGGAATCTGTGAGTAACTCATATAGTCTGTGAAGTTCATCTTCGAGCATACGACACCGCTCTTCTTTCTTTTCGCGATGTTTTCTATGCTCTGGTCAGCTAGGTTGGGTTTTCGCGAAGCCTGCGACATCTAACTTTTGTGCTCGTCGTACTTGCTCTCGTCGGCGGGCATAATTGGGTGTGGAAGAAGGCCTTCTACTTGATCTTGATGATGGACCTGCAATATATGGTTATTCTCGTGGTGAAACTTGCGTTGCAACTGTTGTGGCTTGTACTCAGTAGAACTGGATCCTCTCTTCCCATTTTGGTTAAAAAAATCTCGAGGTATATTGCTGTAGTCCAGCGCAATAAATACAAAAGGCAGTAGAAGAGATGCCCCGAGGAGTTGAGAGTCAGAATACAGTACGAATCCTGCACAAGTCCCGAAGCATTATTACGTAACAATGATCGTGCTTCTTCCGATTTCGACGCTTGGGGGATGATGGGCGGAGGTAACCAATGGCATAGCCGTGATTGAATCTGGTGTGGGTCTAATCAACTGATGATTCCAAATATGTTTCCAAATTTCTCGAATCACGGACAATTACTAACCAGGCAGATTCCGAAACACAGAACCACGGCAGACTGGTCCCAAAGTAAGCCCCGAGTATGGGACCCATGATCATTCAGAGTTTTGCTTGCGCCATAGCGGCTTTTTTAGTATTCAGCATGGTATTTGACTCAGTAGAAACACTCGAAACATCTCAATACTTACATTAACCAGTGAAGCAACCCCTCTGAGGCAAACTTCCAGGGCGTCAGAAATTCGAGCCTAGTTCCGGTCGTAATTGAGAGGCATCTTCGTAAAAATGAGCCAGGCCTCGTCAACCATCCGGCCACTTCAAATGGCTTCAGGGTCCGAAATGGAGCTTGGTGCTCAGGTTGAAGGTATTAATTTGAATGATTTGAACGGTTCGTGCAGAGTTTGAATACCTGAAAAAGTGTCAAAGATGTAGCTGAGCATCATAAAAATTTTAGATGAACAGTTCGCGACTGGCCAACGCAGCCTCTACAGGTACCACTTTCTTGTTTTCAAGAATCAACAACGACTATCTCTCTAGGCACAATCTGAGTTGACTCAGAAGCTCTATGCTGCCACAAATTCTTTCAACGATCAAGAATCTGCCGATGCGTATGGATTTCCTCAAGTTGTTCACCGCCAGCCACAAATTCAGGCGGTCGGTAAGAGGTATGCCTTTTTTTTTTGGTTTTTTGCCCATCAATGGGAAAATATCGAGCTGAAGCTTTCTACAGTCATGCCACCATTTGGATTGACATCGGGATGAGAATGGTTACAGATTTACTCGTTTTTACCATTGGCATATTGATGGGACGTTCTATGACGAATACCCGCCGCAGGTGACTACATTGCTGGCCATGAACGTGCCAGAGGATCCGAGCAGTTATTGCTTTACAATGATGGGACCAGGGAGACACTTGATGTGCCGCTTGGTACCATCGCCTTCGCCAGCGGTGAACAAATGTTCGAGCTGTTGTCTGCAGAGGACCAAGAGCCTGTGAAGACAAGTCATGTAGAATATGCACCTCACCCGTAAGTCCAACATCCTGCATGATCCTGAGTTGGTGTGACCGAATCCATACTTATCAAATCATCTAAACATATTTGGACGAAGGCTTTTCGACTTCTTCCTAATGGCCTCGGTATGAATCCTGACGACCCGGGACTACCAGAGTTAGATCTGCCTTTTTTTGATAAAACCAAAATCTTAGTCTTGCCAATGGTTTGGAAGAACCCAGTCACTAGGAAACTGGCCTTGCAGGTCCATGCCTCAGCCGTCTGTCGAATCCATTGCGCCAATGGTACCACAATTGACAATTTGGCACGTGTGCGGGATATCGTCTACGGCCTGCAGCGACCGGCGATTGGACCACGATACATTTACGCCCAAAAATGGGAGAAAGGAGACCTGGTAATTTTCAACAATCGAGGGCTGATTCATTCAGTTGCAGGTAACCTGAGACCAGATGAGGTCTGGCTCCTCCGGCAGTGTAACTTGGCTGCGTCGCAACCGCCCATGGGCCCATGATTGGTTTGCTGGTCGTTTCACCGGAGGGACTTAATGGAATTAATGAAGAGGAGTGAAAGGCTAAATTTGACTTGGGTCAGAACCAATGAGATAGCTAAATAATTTTCTCGTGCTTCAAGTCTCTTGATACATATTGTTCTCAATTTCAGACATGGGGGCTATCGGGGTCTCACCCATTCAACTTTGGCATCGTCCTGTGAATGCCAACGTAAGGATACCATTCTCTGAGGCACTAGCTGCCAAATTGCAATACAACATCATCACTGCGGATTTCCAGGGCCTTTAAAATTTCAAGAGTCGCAAATATTGACCACTTTCCGCGAAAGGGAATCTCTGCTTCCGCTTCTGGTGTCAGGCCAAGAAGCATCACCGATGCAGAATTGCCGTGAGTGCCTGTATAATCTGTAAGTTACGACGAATTTCAAAATGTTTAAAAGGCATTGTCGTGCCAAAGTATTCAGATTGACGTGAATCACTATTGATGTGGAATCATTGTTGATGTGGAACCACTGTTGGTGTGGAATCACTGTTGGTGTGGAATCACCAACCTTCCTTTGCCTGGCACAGTCCCCACCCACAGCGCATAGCACCAATTGTATACGAGCGGCTGCCGCCACTAAACTCAGCGACTGTCAATCAAGACAGAGGCAGCGTTTTACGGTAACGAGTGCTTGCCTATTTGCAAGTACTCGAAAATCAATTCTGACTCAAGATATAAATTGCTCTGCTCGCCATCCGGTAAACCTAATATCAATCGAGGAACTTTTCCATCAACACATTTCTCCTGTCCCGTTCGCAGCTATTGAAATTTGGACCGTTATACCATTACATTATGCCGATTGGACACGTTCTTCTCAAAGTGGCCGAGGCCGACCATCCTGCAACTGTAGATTTCTACACCCGAGTTTTGAAAACTCTTGGGATTGGGAAACTTCAAGTCATGCCGAACGGCTGGGTGGCTTTCGGTGATAAAGCCCCTGAATGGATTGTGGGCACTGCTCCGGTCAATTCCGAAATCAAAGCACATGTCGCTTTTGTGGCTTCGGGTATGTACAATAAGTGAATTTTTCGGATGCTCCAGAACTGCGTTTCGAGTGGTATTCTGATCACTCTGTTAGATCGTTCTTCGGTGGATACTTTCCACGCTGCCGCAGTTACAGTAGGGGGTCAGGATAATGGCTCCCCAGGTCCACGACCACAGATCCATCCAAATTATTACGGAGCTTTCGTGTTAGATCCCCAAGGAAACAACATCGAAGCATTCTACATTGGTCCGATTGCGTGATCAAAGGACTGGATTTTATAAACTTTGTGTGTTGGCGCTGGTCATGGGACTCGACCTTGGACTAATATATTCAAACAGGAAAGTAAACGAAGTCCAAAGCCAGTCAATATCTTGGAAATCTACTTTCTACCTTCATACGACAAATCTTTTAGAGACTATATTCATACACCTGTCTCGTAAGATAGTAGCACGCGCTTAGGAGAGCTGCCATGCCTGCGTAATTCCATTCCTGAACATTTCTCTCAATTCATTCCCTCACATCCCGCGGCTCGAACTTTTAGTTGGTATGTATCTAAGCTGTAAATTGATACATTACAGTGTAGCCCGCTCCTCTATACCTCAGATCTGGCAATGATATGGGGTTTGAGTTCATCAGTAGAGAAATATGAATCTCTGTCTATAACTAAAAGCAACCCCGCTTCACTTGTATATCTTGACTCAGGTCTTTCGATGTGATCGTTGTAGTCCAAAGCAAAAACACCATCTATTTCTCATCAAGCTCCTTATGGTGTCTAATAAATACTATAATAGCTCGAAAGCTGAATGGGAAATCATTGTTTTTGCCAGACCTGTGCCTAATTTATTCTATCGTAAGCCTTTTCGCAATATCTAAGGCCCTTTGGCTCCATTTTCAGGTCTGACCAGAAAGATCGCCGACCCTGAGACACCCATCATACTTGGATACATAAATGTAGTATCAATGTAGCTGCAGAGCCTCCCTGCGCGCTGATCATCAAGCAATTCGGCCACAATACCAAAATTTATGGCTACAGATTGGTCCTCCCACAGCGGGTATACGCCAAGAATCCTCTCAAGACAAACAAACAATGGCGCAAGACCGTGGCACCGAGATCGTTACTTTCTAGATATCTAATAAATATACTGTAGTTCAGGGCCTGCTTTTTCAAGCATCATCGGTCGTTACAGAGCCGATCGAAATCAGTTTCACTAGTTACTACTTATTCTTCGAGAAGCTTCAAAGTCTTGGCAGGGTCCACCTATGCCTGTGAAGGACTTAGCCCAATAAGCTTTGTCGAATTAAAAGTCAGCCAAAGCTAGGGGCTACTACAAGTTTGGTATAGCGTATCTTAAATATAGCTCAAGTAAAGAAATGAATAAAAGAACATGGTGAGACTGATTTCGAGCGGCCTTCAGGCTTATTGAATGCAATACGATATATAAGTATTTCACTGGATCTCCGGGGCGCCATCATCTAAATACAGGATAGGCTCTCTTCCACCTCTGATTTGCCATCGGGCCATCGGGCCTCAATTAGGCTCGTGAGAGTAGCCCGCCTAGCAGAGCCCTGGATCGCATTGGTTTCCACCGGTGATGCTAAATCCATTCTGAACGACTACCCTTATTCCACCATTGGTTTCGGCCGAGATAGCGTTCGCAGTTTGATATTGCGTCGAGTCACGGGCCATGTCACCCACAATGGAAACAAGGTCACTCTTGGAGATACAACCGCCAGTGTTAGCACCCACGTATGCCGTGTAGGCGGTCGTGAAGAGGCATGCACCGCCATTGTCGGCGTCAGAACAAAAGATCCCACAGGCATAAAAGTCAGCCGTGCCCTGGCTGGTTGTTCCTTTTGTATAGCAACCGTCGTAGTCGGGTGCGTTGACGCAGAACTGGTCGTTGGAATTTTGATTAAGGCCGTTGAGGATCTGATTGAATCCATTCTGGCTCACGCCACCGCCGCCAGCATCGCAGGTGCACACTTGTGTGGCACCAGCAACGGACAGGAGCCCCAGAGAGACGGTAAAGCTGAGTTCGGTACGCATGGCGCAATTTGTGAACTTGAGCCACTGGTTTGACCGTAAGCTGCCGGAAAGTGGAAATATCATCTGTTTGAGCAGCCACCCCACCTTTTTATAAATCCCAACGTGAATGGTCTCCAATATACGGTTAAACTCTGAAAAACATAGCCATACTTCAAGAGAGCGGCTAAATGGCAAAGGTCTAAGGATAATCTAGTCTCTAGGCAATCGTCAAACTCTAAATTTTATTGATGTCGAAGCTTCTAGTCACTTTCTTCTTTGGAGCAATGCTCTTCGGCCGTAGCAAATGGCCCTATAAGTCATTCAAAATAAGTTCACTTTTGGTGCAAAAGCCAGGCAGTCAGGCCAAACCCTCAATGGGCGTTTTGTAATTCGAGCATGTAACAATAACAACGAGCCAATTAGTAGCGAAACTAAATATCAGGATTCTAGAATTTGGAAAATTTCTGACTGACGGGATCACAAAACCAGATGATTGATGCCCGGACATTGATTGGCCGGTAATTACAGAACCTGCGACGAGGGGTCGCACTTACTGATGGGCCACTTGAGAGCCAACCAACATACAGAGATCAGGAGTCACGTACACGATCAGGCGGAACAGAGAAGTGGAAAGCAGCCTCCAAATTAATTTTACTAACCGTCACGACCGATACCCCTTTGGACAATCTGACGGTTAGCGCGAACGCCTGCATAAGCGTTCTTTTTACCGGCACCTACACTACACATTCGGCACAGTAACTTATTCCTTATACAACAAGAATAATTGCAGTATTTTCGTTAGAGCCACTGAGTAAAACTCTCACAGACCCAGTGTAGTCCATATCCTACCGCAGTACAAGCTCAATTATATTGGAAATACCTTTACTAATAATAAGTTAAGAAATGGTCTTATGATGGGACAAAGCACTATCAACCCTGAGGGTTGTAATTTACCTACAAAGAATGACAAAGAATTGAATTTGGATTAGAAACGATCAAAAATAAGCGCTTTCTGTTTATAGGGGAAAGTCGCCGGATTTTAGTGACGCAAAAGCATGCGTACTATGTAGCAAATATATCGCGAAAAAGGGAGACAGAAAGTGTAAATTTTTAGTATAGGACAGAGCCATGCATGGGTGTAAGAAAGGCCACTGCAAATTGATTCCAAAAAGACGCCGATTTCCGCCGTGGCCAAACAAGCGTCGGGACAGCAGCGTGCTAGCGAACAATGCCGAGCCATCGATCTGATATCACACAGCGTTCTAGGCTGATGAGCCTGTGTGCCAGCCGACTACCTCGTTATGTGTCGCTGCGGGTCCATAACTCTCTGACACATCACGCCATAGTACCATGAGACGATAATATGCCTTCTCTGAATATCAAGCCTCGCCAACACGTATCCTGCTAGTGACTAGCTGACAATATCAGCAGTTGAAAGGGTAGTTTAGCGAGATTTACCACGATTTGCATACGTAATCAATGATTGATGGGGAATCAGCTGTCATGAGGCATTTTAGTCCCGCAGATCAAGCCAAAAAGCAAATGTTTCCAAAGGTAAATGATTCCACATTGTGGGGTTCAAAGGTAAATGATTCCACACTGCACTGTGGGGTAGAGTGGGGCCGGCTAGTCTACGGTCCGTGCAGTGGCAGGGGCAGAATTGAAGATGATTCCAAATGGCAGAAATGCTTAAGTACTCGCCATTCTCTTGTTTTGCGTAAGCTGATTCACACGAAGTCTCTTCATTTTTGCAAAGATTGTCTTCTTTGTTTCGTTACTTATTTCTTGTCTTTTTTGATCACGACAGGCATCTTCGCGGCCAACTCACTCGAGGTGATTTTCTCTGCAGCGGCAGCCAAGGAATTGAACATGGTATTCAAATCAATTCTAGACACCATCGGGGATACTGCCCTGCTGGAGTTGCAACATGTCACGCCGTCGAATGGTTCTCGGATTTTCGTTAAACTAGAAAGTCAGAATCCCACCGGCAGCATGAAAGATAGAATGGCCTTGGCCATGATCGAAGCCGCAGAGGCGGATGGACGGTTGAAGCCTGGAGGCGCAGTGGTCGAGTACACTGGTGGAAGTACGGGTGTGTCGTTGGCATTGATTTGCACGGCCAAAAACCACCCCCTTCACCTTGTTACCTCGGATGCCTTTTCTAAAGAGAAGCTAGATCATATGCGGCTTCTAGGGGCCAATTTGACTATTTTGCCCAGTGAAAACGGTAGACAGACGGAAAAGCTCACCAAGGACATGATTCGTGAGGCCCACGCCATCGCTGAGAAAACTGGTGCTTTTATTACCGCTCAGATGGACAATACTGACCAGCTTCAAGCGTATGTGAAGCTTGCAGAGGAAATCTGGGAACAAACTCGGGGAAAGGTTGACGCCTTCGTACAAAGCGTTGGGTCATCCGCATCCTTGCGTGGCACTTCGGAAATCCTGCGCCAACGGAAAAAGGGCATCACTTGCGTTGCGGTTGAGCCTGCTGAATCTGCGGTACTTTCGGGGGGTCCTTCTGGATCCCATAAAATTGACGGCACAGGCGCGGGCTACGTGGTGCCTTTGTGGTACGACGGTGTGGCGGACCAGATTGAGCGCGTATCAACGGAGGATGCGAGGGCAATGGCTTTTCGGCTGGGTAGAGAGGAGGGGATTTTCTGTGGCACATCGACCGGGGCTAATGTGACTGCTGCACTCCACCTTGCGGAGCGTATGGATCCAGGATCTACTATTGTGACTATGATGTGCGACACGGGTATGAAGTATTTGAAATCTTTCTCGCAGGACCTCAATTAAATGGCCGCATGTGCTTACCGTGATATTTACCCACGCATTGTGCCATATTACTGTACCTGTATAAGAAGCTCACACCATAGAGATCATTCTTGAACTTATCTGGCACCAGTGAATGGTAATCTACAGACCTTTTTATGTATTCTTTTGTGCGCAATTAGAAATTTGCACAAAAAAGGTGGTCGCAGAAACGAGTTATACAGTATTTTGACAAGTATTATGCTGTGTCTTTAATAAACAAATGATAGTGACATATAATCGTGTACGTATTTGGGGTATTTATCATGTACCATGCCAAAGTGTAAAGCTTTATAATTTGCCGTATACTTAACAATGACAATCTCACATAACCATTCGGCCCACCCATTCTGAACTGAATTCACGGCTTTTTCGCCTTACGAGTGCAATTAAGATACGACTCTGGTCATCAGTTTTAGTTAATGGGTAAAAGAATTTTTTTAGGTACTGTGGGAAATCTAGCCGGTTCGTGATTTATTTGCATAGAGATAATATCAGTATGAACTGGGCCTATTTCCCTACTGGCAGGCGGAGGAGAGTACACTACTTATGTGAAATACTAGATGATTAATATGTTAGCGCCCACATAAATTGTGTGTAAGGGGCAAAGCATCAATTCAGACTTGTTCAAATTTCCTATTGGTTGGTATTGTACGGCCCATCAAACTTTTCAACAGAACCGATAATCTCATGCAGATCTTGTCTTGCCACGCACAATCATTCTCGCGGACGGCCATCGTAGTCACCTGATCGAAGTCCTGAGCCTAGCGAGGTAATCGTCCGTAAAAAGCACAGACGGGTTGAGGGGCAACTACTATATTAGGCGGCAGTGGTATATTTCATACACAACTTTACACCGCTGTTTATTTTCCTTGTGTATTAGACTTCGTAAATTTGTAATCTTTGTACCTCTTTATTGCCCAGAATTTCGCTCAACTCAACATTGTCGTAACTCGCATCATTGTAATGGCCTGAAAAGATGGTGACCGCGATCTGAAGTGCTCAATTACATATAATTGTGCCTAATAGTCATTCCTGGCGTCTTGGTGGATGATCTTGGCGTCCCAGTAGTCGACGGCAGATTTCCTGATAGTACATTACGTCTCGTACTTCAGCATTGAGACATGATATTTCTTTGTTTTTCTTAAGTGCAGTGATACTAAAAGCCATCTAATTGTGGTATTCCCTATCCACAAATAACAATTGACTGGTGATTAGACGATAAACGTGCTGGATTTAGTAGGTACCTCGCGGCTGTTTCACCACGTAGGGCATTTCATATCACCGGGATGGGGGTTACTTGCTGTGTTTTAGCCGCACGCAAAATGGTCGGGCTAGCCAATAGTTTAGTCTAGCCTGGTGGGGAAATAGCTGAACGCCGCTATTCTGTCGCGCGACCCGGGTGATAAGGGTGAGTGCTTGACGAGAAACAGGGAACTTGGGTGAGAATTATCACCCTCGGTCGCGCGACTGCTGTACGGGCTTCTCCAGCCAGTGAGCAAAATCGCTGATCACGCTGACAACCTGTTTCTACGGTCATCAACATGTGTCTGTACTTCATCGCTACAGGAAACATCGGCCACCTCGTTCATTTCTTGCGCGCCGCACACGCACTGATCGTCCTCGCGGAAACCAAAGAGCTTAAATAAAATAGTATTTAATAAACAAATTAAACAATACTTTTTAATCAAATTTATAATAATGGCTGAAAATTACTTTTTGATCTAGTTATCACAATGCCCTGGCACCCAATGTAGACGCAGTGCCACGCCTGCGATTTGGACCTCAGTAGCGGCGTGGTGGATTGCGTGAACAATCCGTTGTCCTGACTTCCTATCAATATTCCTGTATCAGCCTCAATACCATAACTATGTGTACAGAGGTGAGTAATCTTGTGGAACATGTAGACTAGCTCCATCTAGGGCTCCGAAAGGAATATGAATATTCGTGAATATTCATGAATATTTGCGAATATGAATAATATGAATTGAATAATATGAATATGAATAAGGGGCTTATTTATATTCACACTATTTATGAATAAATGAATAATTCATATTTATTCATATAATAAAATACGATATATAATTATTTATTTTATTTCTTCCTAATACATCTATTAAGCTTATATACTCTGGTCTATATAAGTTATATACAAGACTTAGGCACCTTATTAATGAATTTATATATATATTGTCCTTATATTCTGTCTAGTACTGCTCTCTTAAGAGTATTAACTATTATATAGTCTCTGTGTAATGGCAAACACTAAGGAACAGGCTAGAGACCTGTGACTAGGCAAGACTTCGGATGGTAATTAAAGAAAAAGGAGAATCAACCAATAATTATCAATAGTAACTGAGACTAATTCTTGAGGAAACCTCAAGGACAACAGGAATTTTGCGTCAAGAGAGTCATTCATCCTGACTATCACATGGATTAGGTATAGATCGGGCACGAATCGGTAACGTGGCTGAAACAAGATCGAATTGCCAAAGGGAATACAAATCGAGGTAATTGCTTCTGACTGAAGCTCACTCTCTTTGACACGAGCCCCGTGACAAAGAAGAAGAAAGCAAAGTAGCGACTACGCGAAATAACACCCCTAGGTATATCTACTATATCTAGGTTCACAAGATTAGACAATTACAAGCTATAGTACCCTCTGCCATTACAATCTGATAATAATTAGACTAATTAGGGTTTATATTTATTGCGTGGTGGTGTGTAAATAGCTAAAAATATCAAAAAAATTGCGTTGATAAGCGAAGTGCGTTGACCGCCGGTTGACCAACATCCGGAGAGGGTTTGTCAACCTTAGGTTTAAGGCACCAAAGGTCCGCCGCTAAAAGGTGACTATTAGGCCAAAAAGACCAAAATGCCGAATCTCTGAGATTCTGCATGCCTGCCACCACTTATTAATGTTACTCCGTAACATATAAGTCTTAGACATATATATATTATCCTTTTTAGTAAATTTAGGTATATTAGTAGCTAGTAAACGTGTGATATAGTAGTGATGGTAAAAATTTGTGTTTAATTGACAATTGTGTTTAACTGTCACCGACCTACAGCGAGAAGCGGTGTGGGTGGTGCTTACACGACAGATAGTGGGTCGCCGTCGTCAGCGGCCGGCTCCACTTTTGAGGTTAAGCCTTTTGAGATGCGGAAAACACGAATACGCTGCGCTAAACTATAACCGGCCTCTATACTATTCTTATTAGATGCCTGTAGACTGTTTAAGAAGACTAAATTGTCTTCAATTGTTGTAGCCAAGGTATCGTTTCATTCCAAGGTTCAACTGATATTTTCTTTTCCTTTCCCTCCAAGGTTTTTTTCTCTTTTTCTCTTCAAAGGAGAAATCTCGAACCCGGAAGCTCTTCTTGTTCAATTATCAAACATCGAACTCACTATGAACCAGACGCCCAGCACCCAAGGATATGGCCAAGACACATGCCATGCTTATGTTCAAGGTGTAAGCACCTCATATGGCTATGTGCCCTCACTTCCAGCGGCAGCGACCTTTGTCGCCCTGTTTAGCTCCTCAATGGTCACCCACGTTGCGCAGATGGCGCATCGGCGCACTTGGTGGACTTCAGTTTTCGCGATAGGATGCTTCGGCAAGTTAGAACAAAATTTACAAGTCGTCTAGTACTAACTCAGGTATAGTTGAGGTACTTGGATGGGCAGCCCGCATCTGGTCTGCAAAATGCCCATACGCACAAAATCCGTACATAATACAAGAAACAACCCTGATAATTGGTCAGTCTCAGTCTCTTTACATGGCTCTTCTAAATTGTCGACTGACCTTCTTCAAATGTTTCAGCTCCAACTTTCTTCACCGCCGGTATCTACGTTCTTTTAGGAAGGATTATTGAGATCTTCGGACCTCAGTCTTCTATACTCTCCCCAAAACTTTACATCTGGATTTTCTGCACGTGTGATGTCATCGCTTTGGCGGTTCAGGGAGCCGGAGGCGGAATAGCTTCATCTGGAGGAGGCGGAAGCAGCGGCAACTCTCAAAGCACAGGAACCCATATCATGGTGGGCGGAATCATCTTCCAACTTGTGTCAATTACGGTGTTTGTCGCGTTTGCGGCTGAATTTACCTGGCGTGTTGTTAAAGGAAGGAAAGCACAGAGCCGGAATCATGCTTTGCTTTTACTTGGCGCGGCGACGGCTTTCTCGGTCCTTCTGATTTATATTCGGAGTATTTATCGAACAATTGAGCTGTTGCATGGGTGGACTACTTCGACTATGAAGAACGAGAAACTGCTTATTGGGCTTGATGGGGCGATGATGGTACCGGCAGTGCTGATTTACAATCTTTTTCATCCAGGTCGTCTTCTGCCGAAAGTGAAGACTGGACATGAATACTCCAAGGAATTTCCGCGAAGTTATTCAGATGTGGCGCTTACGGATAGAAATGGTGCTGATGGCGGTCATAGCATTAGTTCTCGAGAAAATGAGTATAGATAGAGAAAGCTAAGGCTACACACTTTCTGACCTTTGTTCATCATTAGATAAAGGTCGTGAAGTAAGCCAAATCACCAATTCCACATGATACAAATTTTTCTTTTCTTAATTTCTTTATTTTTTTCTTTTGAATCTCTTGAATCATCGTGGTAGCAGGCATATATCTACACGTTAATTAAGGTTTCTAAATCCTTTGACGCCCAACACTTCCATGATATGAAGAATATGAGTTTACATAATTGGATTAAGTGGTAGATGTAGTCTCAAGATAGATGACAGCACTATTTCCGGTATACGGCTATAGTGTTCTTGTATAGATATAGATGAAGGACATCGATCATGGCACTAATGAAGTAAGGCTCACTCACTCGAGCTTTTCCTCTTCACCTCTTCTATTGGCCATTGAATCCAAGGTTTATCAATTCTGTCGATATACTTGCATATTCCGCCCAAAACATGCTCCGCCCATCCTTGCGTGTACCAAGACTTATCACATCGCTTCATCAGAACTAGAAAATGAGCTAGAATAACCAAAGATATGGAGCTCTTGGTCTGTAGCGCACTCAAGAAGACAGGATCGAGCTGAGAGATCCAAGTAAACACGAGAAAAGAGAATGAAGTGGGTTTCGTCTGGTCTGGACATTCATTCTCCATCTCCATGGGGGTCATTGTGCAGAATGCCAATCGAAGATTATCAATGGCAGATTCATATGCATTTAGAAGCGGCCCTAGCACTCCTCTTGATTGAACCAATTTTCGTAACTGATCTAAACGGCATAAGAATGGATGTTCCTCTTGCCATGTTGAGCCCAATTTAGACCACCCTCGCTTCTTCTCCCTCTTTTCTTGCATCTTTTGATGGTTCATAGATGAGATAAGTTGAACACCTTGCACAAGAGATAGGCACTCTACAACTTTTCCGTCTCCGAAGAAGAGGTAGTCGCCACCCGCGGGCCCTTTGCCCAAACCAATGAAGCACAGAATGACTGATCCTACCCAGATAGCGTGGGAATCTTCATCATTAATTTTAGAGATCGCGTTACAGTATAATCGAATTCCCAAAGAATAGTGGTGTTCAAAGCGGGATTGACTAGGCTCGGAACATGTTTGTGGTTGAGACAGATGAATACTTGCCAAAGCTAGCATTAAATGAAGGATGAAGGGTACTTTGAAGCCGATTTGAGGAACTTCAACTTTCCAGAATGAGAGGCTGCCTTCATCTTCACCTAAAGTGAAGCAGGTCGAGGTAAGAAAATGATGCTGCAACTCGAAATCGGCAAAGCTGAACTGTGACTGCTCTGAAAATGTAGGGCCCTCTGAAGTTGTTACCGGAACCTCTTTCTCATCTGAAGGCTGCCGCTGATAGTCCGACTGTACGAACTGGTATTCGATATTCTTTTGAACTTTCATTTTTCCCGGCCTACTACCTTTTGGGACCGCATAGTCACATTGAACAGAGTGGTTGGCACAGTGGGTGCATTGTGGCTTTTTCTCATCACACTATTAGGTATCAGAAAAGGCTACCCCCTTATTTATTTTATTTTTTCTGCAAACTTCTTATCATCTCACCTTGATGTGTCGCTGCTTACAATTCTCACATCCAAGACGAGACTTGCGATGTGATTTCCGGGAAGCAACCAAAGTACTGGATAACCCCCCTGAATCGGACATGAGAGCTCAAAGATGTGCAGAAATCGCGTCTTTGCAGGAGAGCCGGGGAAAATAGATCAACTGAGATGTACTGTTGCATGCAAGAGGCTGTAGTAGACATAAAACTTAAGGCGAGGCGCAGTGATGACGAATCCCCATATCACGTAATGCGATATCCGACTCGGGCCCACTACTATGCAGAAATCCACCGTTGAAGATGCTTGAATCCTATTTGATTCCGAATTAGAGGAGAAGCTTATTTTAGTGAATCAAACTACTCCCGAAGGCCTTCAGTCACAAACTGGCGTATCTTCGATATTTCACCTACCCCCCTTCACCACCACCCTAAAAGTGTCAAATCTACTGGGGAGAGTTTTTTTTTTTCTTGTAGTATAGAATCCCTTTCAACTTCTTTAAAATGAGTACCTATATGAAAACACAGCCAGTCTCTCAGTATGAGCAGCCTTGAGAATTGATAGCTCTCTCAAAGGATGAGAAAATTTCAATCTAACAGCCTAGAATCCAGACCGAAATTGGTCACCCGCATGCATGTCTCTGATCTTTCGCGCAGCAAGCTTCTGCTTAGCAGAGCTGCCAGTTGCATTCACAACTCTCTGGAGCATATCATCCAAATCGGAAGTTGAAATAGGCTCGTCATGTTTATTCCACCCAAGCTCCAGAGGCAAACGTTCATTTTCTATGTAGACAGAAATCTTAGAAATCGAGCGAAGCGTATCGAAAGAAGGGCACTGCACTTACCGAACAGATATTCAACCCAGGATTTGTTAAAAATGCCAGTGGTCTTGTTGCCAAGAACAATTATGTAGGCAGCGGACTCGCCATACCCGAATTCAAGGCCAGTTGTAGACAATTTGAAGTTTGGGTTGGTGGCGTTGGAGGTATTGACACGGGCTTGATGGGCTCGGGCAGCAGCATGAACGTCAATAACTAGAGGGTTGGTCTAGTAAGAGCGCGTTTGGTCAAAGATTGTCTGATTGAAAATGCGGTCGTTTCCGTAGTAATAATCCTGACGACTAAAGTGGCTTTTAGTACCTAGTTATACTAGTAAAAGAGTGATGATGAAAGAAGGAGAGGGATATGTATCCATCTCCTCTTGGACTCACCTCAAGCTACCGTCATGTTCCAGGATGTTGTGACGATTCAGATCATCGAGAGAGAAGGTAGTTGTGTTGTTATCTGGGCTGGTCGTCATGGCCTCCTGGAAAAGGAACTGTGAAAGCTCTTTAACTATATTCAGGGCCTCACCCAAGGCGTAAATGTTACGTTCTTCGGTTATGTTTTTGCCATCGTGGGGAAGGTAGCCATGGTTGGCTAATGTGTTCAGCATAGGGCAAGGAGCGCGCACTAAGAAAGATCAGTCTTTGGGACATTCCTAGCTCGGTTCTCTACCAGAGAATCTTACAATCTTCGGGTCCAGCAGGCCTCCAAGGGACCGGGGGGTGGTTTGGAGGAAGACTAATGGCCAAAGCTTTGGCTAGCAAGGCGGAAAAAAGAGCCAGGGAACAATACATTGTGCTTGAAAAGAAAGACAAATCATGGATATTAGGTTGTGTATGCTTTCCAGCTTAAATAGGCTTGAATCAAGGTCAAGTACTGCAACCACTGCAAAGCTCGTTAATGGTAATCAAGGCAAGGCTGGAAGGCCCAACGGGTCTCCATATACCCCATTGCCAGTTAGATCCCAAATAACTTCAGATCTATAGCCCCGCTGATACAGTGGCGTTGCAAAAGTTTGAAACACCCTCTTCTACCGCCTTCACCCACCGCCCACTATATTAGTACACCGCCCCCTACTCCGCCACGCGCAACGCGTTAGTAGACGTAGTATACAACACATTCCACGCGTTATACCGAAGAATTCAGAGGTTTAGAATGCCTCCAATTCGTCATACTGCGCAGCAGTTAATGTAAAATCAATTTGATGCGCCAGGGCAGCATCCAAATGTTACACAACACTCACGCCGCTGCTAATTAGCACCACATAAATGTGTTCGAATTGTTGAATTGAAAGCTATTGGATAGTCCTATTCTGAGATTTATGAGCGTTATCCTTATATTCTAATTGGAACTATTAAAACTACAATTGCTCAGTCATCTAAATGAGGTCCAACTCAGACTACATTACCGCGCTCTGGTACACCAAAGAAGCTTGATGAAACAGATCGATTAAAGTTATTTTAGGCAATTAAGGAGAACCCACGTATAAAGTATGAAGCTCTTCTGATCTTGGTTAACTTTAAATACAATCGAACTACTATTTAGCGGCTTCTTCAGGGAGAGAATAAGAGGAAATAGCTTCTTCTTAAACAACCTGAGTTAACTGAGCAACAAGCCCGTCAACGTCTCGCTTAGGCAAATCGAGTCCGAGATTACAACACTGAAAAATAGAAGAAGATCTTCTAGTCTAATGAAACTACAATTGAAAGAGGAAAAGGAGGACACAGAGAATAGACTTTTACACCACGAAATCGTCAGATTATAGAGCGAGATATTAAAACATACTGTCAACTCTGGTGATATCCGTATTGGCTCGTACTAGTCATGGCCTATCGAGGGTCCGAATGGTCGATTGATTGTG